>JAMPIV010022616.1:0-40000 GCA_024509875.1 Oreohelix idahoensis
AGAGTGACTGATAAAGGGTGGTATTTAGGCTGACATCAAATTCACCACCCCTATCGACACCAGGTATTAAAGTGTAAGATGTAGGTGTATTATCTGGTTTAGGATGTTGCTGTGTAGGTTGTAGTAGAATAGTTCCCAGAGTACAACACAGGCAACATGATGTGTAGAGTCATAAAAATGGTAACTTCATTTTTCGTTTTCTACCATTTATTGCACGCCACAAAACAGTCATGATATATATGTCATCACCAACATAGTCCAAGAAATTCAGCATTCAAAATAATATTAGTGCCAGCTGATAGTCATGTAGAATCCAATATTCATAGTGTAAACAAATAGCTTCCACATATTCGATAACATAAAGTTCTGGTTCGTGAAGCTGTATACATAATATATAGCCCAAATCTGGGTACCTAAAGTTCATACATATAAATTCTGCAACAGTGTCAGCTGCATCTCATCACTGTTCATAGATAATAATAAATACTCCCTTCCTGATGCTAGCAGATCAGATGTATACAATAAGTCCATTTATCCTCTGCACGTGAATAGCATACTGGGAATACAGGTCAAGCCAACCTTTATAACGTTCCTAAGTCTAACCATCTGACTTGGATGTGATCTCTGATATAATGAATCCTGGAACACAGACAATAGCCTTGTTTGGTCTAGAGCGACCCATATATATATATATATATATATATATATATATATATATATATCTATATATATATATAAATATATATATATATCTATATATATATATATATATATATATATATATATATATATATATATATAACTAGTTCAGGTATAAAGATACCGGTGGCGAAACCTAATCAAAAGTACCTCTCCATTTTGAATCACACAAGCGAGCAAAGAGCAGCAAAAAATGTCGAACTTTTAGATGACATCGAAAAGTTCAAATAAAGAGGAATTACCTTTATTCGGAATCAACCACAAAACATATGCCTCCAGGCAGGCTTGAATAACACTGGGAAATAGTCTAGTTAGCTAACTAACTCACAAAGACAATGTATTTCCCTCAGAGAAATCACAAGACGCAGATTTGCGTCCACTCGCTGCTTAAACCATTTGTAACTCTCCGACCTGGGCGGAAACCACAATCGAACTCTCCAAGTCTAGACATGCGCAGAACCCATCTACGTGAGTATCAATTCACACAAGACGATTCTAAGAACATACGAGATAAGAGACATTCACTATCGCTCCCTTTATGGTCATGAATCGAAAACCTTAAGACAGGTTTCAGACATCTACAACACTTGACTGATACTACCAAATAAGGAGATATGGTCACGCTTCGTTTAAGAAATTATAGACCGAACGAGTCTCAAACCAAGAGGAGGTAAACTCATAAAAAATAGTAGTCTCAAAATCTCGAGTTATGTCACTTTGACTGTAAAATAATATCGTACACATTTCAGTCAAGAAAATGATCATACAAAGATTTTTTTACGAAAAAAAAAAATGATTATACAAAGACTTTGGACAACAAATGATCTGTGCGTAACATTACCGCACCCTCCCGGGAAAAAAAATGAAACTTTTTTTTTTAAAAATCCTGGAGCCGGAAAAATCTAGGCTCCTAACGCACGTATGATGCGCGGATATATACCTAACAAACTAGCTCAACGCATGGAGCGAAACTGAGATCATATCTCAGATCTTTAGAGAAACAGTTTATCTAAGTATACGCGTATATATTCCAGGAAGGTGCCACCAACACACGCCACAATGATGGGAACATCATAATGAAAGTCAAATTACACTCATGCCAATATATGAAATTAAATCCATTATTATAATATCATGCAATGTGTTGCAAATAGCGGTGTAATATAATAATATACCGCACTATACTATTACATCATATAATGCATCAGTAATTATTAACTAAAATATGTGTTGTTCTTCGTAGATAAGAATACAATCAAATAGAAGAAGATGTGAACATCATCCGCTCCCAATCTAGGACAGGACTTGATATCATCAAAGTTTCACAATGGACATAATCTCGCTGACTTCAATGATGTGCTGCGAAAATATCAATAACACAAATCTTAAAGATAACTGTTAAATCTCTTAATACAATCATGAAAATATATTATCTAAATGTGGCCGAGTGATCTTTTGGCCCGTATATCACTAACTAAGCCTTCTTAGATAATTACATGGTACAATGTTATAAATTCCTCAAAAAAGTGAGAAAATATTTGCCAACATGTCATTATAGCATTGGACTGTATATCAGGAAATATATATGACAAAAGAATCATGTGGAATCGTGTGGGCATCTGGACAGAATGTCTGCCATCACATTATCCGAACCACGGATAGCTCGCACCGAGAAATGAAATGGTTGAAGAGCTATGGCATAACGGGTGGACCTCGAGCTCTTCAAGTTTTTTGCTCTGAATAGCAGTAAGCGCTTTTTGGTCGGTTTCCACAATGAAGTGTGCGCCTAGAAGAAATCTTTGTAACTTCAGAATAGACCATACCATAGCCAATAACTCACGGTCTAAAACCGAGTAATTCTTTTCTGCAGCATTTAATTTCCTAGAGATATACATCACCGGATGCAGAGTATCAGAATACTCCTGCATAAGTGCTGCCCCAATCCCAGTTGACGAGGCGTCACTTCGAAGCACAAAGGTCTTCTCAATAGTAGGTAACCTAAGGATAGGTGGAGATGAAAACAGAGTTTTAACCTGGTCCAATGAGGATTGACATTCTTGCGACCAGCGGATCAGATTAGGCGATCCTTTCTTCAATAAAGTAGAAAGCGGTGCCATAATGGATGACAGATTCGGAATGAATCGTCCGTAAAATTGGATCAAACCTAAGAGACTCCGTACTTGTTTCTTTGTTTTAGGGACAGAAATGTTAAGTATTTTTGAAACATTGTGGTCCTCTGTCTTTAAAAGACCATGACCAACCCGATGACCCAGGAAAGAAATCTCACTAAATCCTATAAAGGCTTTAGAGGGTTTTGCAGTCAAGTTATATTCGCGAAGAGTAGACAGCAATTCGTATAAACCCAAATAGTGATCTTCCCAGGAATCACTGAACAGGCAGATATCGTCTAAGTATGCTATGACATCTGTACGATATGCGAGAATTCGCCGCATCATGCGTACGAATGTAGCAGGGGCGTTCATAAGACCGAAAGGCATGAAATTCCATTGGAATAAACCCCTAGGTGTAGAAAAAGCTGTAAAAGGTTTGGCACGTTCAGTTAGAGGAACTTGCCAATAACCTTTAGACAAATCTAGTTTGGTAAAGAACCTAGAATTAGCAAGTTTATTTAGCAGCTCTTCCAATGAAGGCATAGGTTCAGCATCGAACTTCGTAACTTGGTTCAATTTGCGATAATCTACGCAAATGCGAATGTTATTATCCTTCTTCCGAACAATAACCATAGACGAAGAGTATGCTGAAGTGGATGGTTCAATGATTTCCAATCGAATCATTTCATCCAATTCTTTTTCGACTTGTGACTGAAAATGGATAGGTATTGGATAGGGTCTGACTCTGATAGGATTATGGTCAGTTAGTATAATGTCATGTTCGATGACATGTGTGTGTCCCGGGATGTCTGTAAGAACATCCTGAAATGTTTGCAACATCGAAGAAACTTGTCGATGTTCTTCAGCGGAAAGATTAGGAGAAACGGTAACGTTTTTCCAAGATTCCGTAGAATAAAGTGGGACCATAGGAAGTGGAAGATTGACATCAGAAAAAGTAGTTTCCTCATCCTGTATAACTGACAGGGATGAGTAATGACCATGAGGTACTTGAGAATTGTCCGTTGCCTGGAAAATAGGCTGCAAATAGTCTGGTCTGTCATGAAATTCCGTGAGCATATTTATGTGGAAAGTTTTATGCTTTCCATCAATATCGACAACATAGTCGACATCGGAAATTTTGGAGACTATTGCATATGGACCTTTCCATGCAATAAGAAGTCTGTTCTCCCTTGAAGGAAGTAGAACGAGAGCTTTGTCACCTGGACAAAGTTGTCGTAGACATCTATTCTTATTTGCAAACTGCCTTGCCTTTTCTTTAGCAAATTCGGAAGACGAAGTTGCTAGTTTGCATGCCTCGATGATCTTTTGCCTAAGAGCAATGACATACTCATAAGAAGATTGAGTCTCATCGCTAATATTATCGGCAGTGATTAGATCGTGAAGTAAAGACATAGGGCCGCGCGGTTGCGCGCCAAAGACAAGTTCAAAAGGGGAAAACCCCGTATGTTCATTGGGGACCTCTCTATACGCAAAGAGAGCCGCGGGTAAGACCCTGTCCCAATCCTGAGGATGATCCTCAGTTATCTTCCCAAGTAAAGTTTTCAGAGTCCTATTCAAACGTTCGACTAACCCATTAGACATTGGGTGATAGATACTGCTGAGAGACCTTTTAATATGTAGCATAGACATTACCTGTGACATAGTGTCCGATATAAGTTGAGTGCCATGGTCTGACAATATTTCTCCGGGAAAACCCAAGCGAGAGAATATTAGCCAAAGAGCGTCTGCGATATCAGCAGTTGAGATGCTCTTGAGAGGTATTGCCTCTGGCCAACGTGTGCACATATCGACACATGTAAGAATAAATTGATGTCCTCTAGCTGACTTAATTCTAAAAGGACCGATAATATCTATTGCCATTTTTTGAAAAGGGCGAATAGGAATGTCAGCAGCCTGGATAGGCGCAGCATGTCGTGGTCCTTTAGATTTGACCTCCTGACATACTTTGCAAGAGCGACAGTAAATTCGTATGTCCTTGCTCACAAATGGCCAAAAGAAAGCCGCAAGAACCCTCGACTTTGTACGGGAAAACCCCATATGTCCAGCACATTGGGAGTCATGAGCATGTTGCAATATTTGCAATCTCATGCTTTTGGGCACAAGAATTTGTGAATGAGTGGACGTAGTCGAGTCTTGTACCATACGTACAAGTACGCCGTTCTTCATAGAAATCCAAGATTTTCTATTAGTATTTTGATTAGGATCACCTTTTTTTGCTAGAATGAAGAATTTTTGTAAAGAAGGATCTTCTTCTTGCAATTTAATAAATGAGTCACGTGAAATAGTCAAGTGACTATCTTGGTCATTTACTTCATCATTATTAGTTAATGAAGTTTGTGGTGGATCCAGAGCATGTGCTCTTGTGACCACCGCATTGGTAGCTTCCATGTTTTGCTCCTCCCAAACAGCAATCTGCTGCGGGGTACATTCCCTAATTCCGTGAATACGACCAATAATAAGGTCCGCAATAGGGTTTGGAAGTAGACACGCGTGGACATCTCCCGTGAAGAAAGGAGTAGCTATATGTATTATGGCAGTAGGATATTTTTCCAACGTGCCACCAAATGTGACACATTTGATGACCTTTCCTGTAGCACAGGATGGATTTACAAGAGATTGTCTAACACCAACAGTAGTACATCCAGAATCAAACAACACTGAGACTGGATTACTATTTACAAGCCCCTTATGTAACATAAGAGAACCTCTCCCGTCATGAGCAACATTAGCAGGAAGAGCGGGCAAAGGATGACCACAGCTTAAAGTAGTAACGGTCTTCGGGTCAAATAAAGTACTGCATTGCATACATTTATTTGCTCTACCAAAATCAAAAGATGAGCATCCGATAGCATTATGGTCTTTATCATTATTAACCTGTTTATCTGCTCCCTGAGATTCTTGTTGAACAGAGTTTGTCTGTTGATATCTTTTTCTCTTATGTTGCGATCTACCGCGGCCATTATTGCCTCTGCAATCATTAAAGTCCCTACTGTAATTTTTATCCTGGTTTGAGTTCCAGTTTCCATAACTGTCATTACCATCTCTATACTGGTGAGAACCTCTATTATCTTGGTATTGAGGTCTCTGCGAAAAATATTTTCCTCTATACCGATTACCTTTATGAAAATTTCTAAAGTTACCGGGAGTAGAATACCGTGTAATATTAGGTTGTCTCCAGTTCTGGGAAGAAGAATCTCCCTGGAATTGATTGCTATGATTCTGGGCATAATTACGGTTACTCTTTTTATTGAAATTCTGCTGGCTACCCTGAAATTTACGCATAAAATTTGGGCCATAAGGTGCTGCCGAAGCAACTGGCAGACCTTCTTTTACTTTAGAGTTGCTAATGGTTATGTGAGGATGTGCAGTAACATACTGGCTACAGTATTCTTCCATTTCTTTTATGTTTTTAGGCTTACGCTCATGAAGAAATGAAAGAAAAGATTCATTAACAGAAGACATAACCTTGTCTCTAAGTAGTAAGTCCATAAGAGCTTCAAATGTACTCTCTGTCTTAGACAGCTCAACCCATCGTAAAAAAGTAAGACGTATCCTTGAGATGAATTCAGAGAATTCAACTCCAGTTTCTGGTAACATGTTTTTAAATTGAAGACGATATCCGTCCTCGTTAAGTTGGTACTTCTTTAACAATGCTGCTCTGACAACCTCATAGTTGTTCTTGTCAGGCACATCTACCATACCCAACAAAGTCAAAGCATCACCTCTAAGTATCTTGGACAGATGATAAACATACAATGTTTTATCTATGTTATGCACCTTACATGCACTTTCAAATCTATCTAGATAAAATGTTATATCATCAATTGAGGCATTAAATGCTGGTAGATTAAGCTTGAAATCCTTAGCATTAGTCTTATCTGACACCTTATTTGCATCATTAGCATTACTAGACAACTTCAACTTTTCTAACTCCAAAGCTAAGATTTTTTTTTCTTCATGCTCCATTTTTGCTTTTCTCTCTTCCATTTCAAGTCTTTTTTTTTCAGCCTCTCTTTGTAATCTTCTTTCTTCAGCCTCAGCCTGTAACTTTCTTTCTTCAGCTTGAGCCTGTATTTCAAGTCTTTTATTTTCAGCCTCTTTTTCAAGTCTCTTCTCCTGAGATTCTGCTTCTCTTTTTTGTTTTTCCATTTCCATTTGGAATCTCTTTTCCTCCACCTGCATCTGCATTTTTTTTTTTTTGTTCAACTTCTAATACCTTATCATATTGAGCAGTTGCATATTCTTCCAACTTATCACCTGTCTTGCCAAGGGATTTCCCTTGTTCAATAAAGTAATCAAGTGTAGACATGATGTCTAATATTATGAGTCACAACCTGAAATAATTAATTAACTTATTTCAACCTTAATAGTAACAAGACTTAATAAAGTACTTGTATAATCCCAATGTTTAACCCAACCTCTGTGGGAAACAAGTCTTTGACACCACACTTGTATTATTCAATGTATAATAATATCACAAGTCCCTTCTTAATCATCAGTGCACTACATAAATCAGTGCATAACCATCAGTTATCTATCATAACTGCACTACAATAGTGCATAAGCAAAAAAAAAACCACCAGTTAGTTATGATAAGTGCACTATAAACCAATAGTGCATGAGCATATATGTAACAATAGTGAAGGCTAACTATGCAAGAACTATGTAAACAATAACAAACAATGTAAACAATAACAAACAATGTAAACAATAACAAGGATCAGAACAATACGAAAACATTCGCATAAGTCAAATAAGTAGACAGCGAAAACTAAAAGAAATATCACAAAGAATGTGATGACAAAATGCGAAAATATGACAAACAAATGACGCTACAGTGTATAAACAAAAATTTTTTGTAAAGAACTAAATAATAGGAAAGAGTAGACCTACAAATACAAACAAATCAAAACAAAACTAAAGAGTATGAAAAAATACCGAAAACAACACTGACCATATCGTCACAACTAACAAAAATTAGCAAAAATATTGCTAACAATTTCCAATTAAGGAAATTGCCCCTAACAGAACGCTATCATAAGACCTCTATGACGTGGTATTTCTTATGACAGTCACCACCCATCCAGACCCGCAGAGAAATAAACATATAAATATACAAATAACATATAACATATAAACATGTAACATGAAAACAATAGGAGAAAGTGTGAAAGTACAGAAGGCTCAGTTAGAACATAAGGGCACAGTTCACAAACAAAACAGGCCACTTAACTTCTATAAATCCAGCGTCAGCACGGTGCAGAACAGGATGTAATCAGCATTCTGAGGATAATGATCCAACGTTGATTAACTTCTGCTCCCATAAACAGCCATGACGAAGGAAATGAGCTTCTAATACTGCAACAGTTGCTACGGCACTTGACCTTCTGAATCCGCAACAGTACCTCTGAGACCGGAACAGTTGTTACGGCACTTGTCCTTCTTCCTTACAGATCAGGAAAACAATTTGCTCGGAACTTGGCCTTCTAACTTCGGAAAACTGGATACCCACGAGCAGCGCCGGGTAGTTTCAAAAAATCAGCAACTGTCAGGAAATCCGGATACTTTCAACAAAATTTCTTGTAAGGTGGTAGTTGATGCTGTAGTTGTATCTAGTATGATGATGATGTCTGGGTTTGTTGACCCCCTTGATAGCTGGTACCAGAGTAAACCAACATTTGGCCACCACAATGATAAAGGTGGTATTTAGGCTGCCAAATTCACCACCCCTATCGACACCACCAGGTATTAAAGTGTAAGATGTAGGTGTCTTATCTGGTTTAGGATGTTGCTGTGTAGGTTGTAGTAGAATAGTTCCCAGAGTACAACACAGGCAACATGATGTGTAGAGTCATAAAAATGGTAACTTCATTTTTCGTTTTCTACCATTTATTGCACGCCACAAAACAGTCATGATATATATGTCATCACCAACATAGTCAAGAAATTCAGCATTCAAAATAATATTAGTGCCAGCTGATAGTCATGTAGAATCCAATATTCATAGTGTAAACAAATAGCTTCCACATATTCGATAACATAAAGTTCTGGTTCGTGAAGCTGTATACATAATATATAGCCCAAATCTGGGTACCTAAAGTTCATACATATAAATTCTGCAACAGTGTCAGCTGCATCTCATCACTGTTCATAGATAATAATAAATACTCCCTTCCTGATGCTAGCAGATCAGATGTATACAATAAGTCCATTTATCCTCTGCACGTGAATAGCATACTGGGAATACAGGTCAAGCCAACCTTTATAACGTTCCTAAGTCTAACCATCTGACTTGGATGTGATCTCTGATATAATGAATCCTGGAACACAGACAATAGCCTTGTTTGGTCTAGAGCGACCCATATATATATATATATATATATATATATATATATATATATATATATATATATATATATATATATATATATATATATATATATATATATATATAACTAGTTCAGGTATAAAGATACCGGTGGCGAAACCTAATCAAAAGTACCTCTCCATTTTGAATCACACAAGCGAGCAAAGAGCAGCAAAAAATGTCGAACTTTTAGATGACATCGAAAAGTTCAAATAAAGAGGAATTACCTTTATTCGGAATCAACCACAAAACATATGCCTCCAGGCAGGCTTGAATAACACTGGGAAATAGTCTAGTTAGCTAACTAACTCACAAAGACAATGTATTTCCCTCAGAGAAATCACAAGACGCAGATTTGCGTCCACTCGCTGCTTAAACCATTTTGTCACTCTCCGACCTGGGCGGAAAACCACAATCGAACTCTCCAAGTCTAGACATGCGCAGAACCCATCTACGTGAGTATCAATTCACACAAGACGATTCTAAGAACATACGAGATAAGAGACATTCACTATCGCTCCCTTTATGGTCATGAATCGAAAACCTTAAGACAGGTTTCAGACATCTACAACACTTGACTGATACTACCAAATAAGGAGATATGGTCACGCTTCGTTTAAGAAATTATAGACCGAACGAGTCTCAAACCAAGAGGAGGTAAACTCATAAAAAATAGTAGTCTCAAAATCTCGAGTTATGTCACTTTGACTGTAAAATAATATCGTACACATTTCAGTCAAGAAAATGATCATACAAAGATTTTTTTACGAAAAAAAATGATTATACAAAGACTTTGGACAACAAATGATCTACCTGAAAATCTATCTACGAAAACCTTCTCTCTTAAACATGTCACTGAAAGTTAACTTTCTATTCTACAAAAATCACACGACTGCTAACGCAGTGTGTGAGACCTTCTCGAGGCTAAATCTTCGATCTGAATGCTTTGAAAAACCTCTCAAGAAAATCATTCTAGTTCCTAAAAATGCCCTACAATTTTTTCGTCTGAGTCAATCACCCGTCTCTTTGTCCTCCAAAAATACTAACCAAAATGATCACTAATTGGATTCTACCCCGTCTCAGTATTCAGGTTAATTTCCTTTCCTGTTGTTACTTTTCGGAAACTAAATATGTGTTTTCCTGTTAAGACCATGCTTTTTGTCGTTCTTAAAGTCGTAAACAAATTATTTTGCAAACCTAAGGTTAAAATCTCGAAAAGACTATACGTGGGAAAAGTTAGTTACTCGTTTACCGTTTCTTCTCCCATACGACTTTGCTTTCTTCGGCAGTTTGTACTCTTTTATTATCAGACTAACTCAATCCAGGACAATCTCGTGTTTTCAAAAAAATCTGTCAACTCTTTCTAAAATTTTCCCACCTGCAAAAAGTCTGCAGTAATTGCTTCCCAGGCCAGGACGTTAAACTGACCGTAACCTGCTAGCTTACAATGCTAATGACCGTACGTGTGTGTCGGTAAACGGGCAATTTCTTCTAGTCATTCACACCATTCCCTGCCACACTTTTACTACATGCCTGAGTGTGCAGTAGTCATATTCTCTCTCTCTCTCTCTCTCTCTCTCTCTCTCTCTCTCTCTCTCTCTCTCTCTCTCTCTCTATCTCTCTGTCTCTCTCTCTCTCTCTCTATATATATATATATATATATATATATATATATATATATATATATATATATATATATATATATATCGTATATATTACTATTTATTATGTAGTCTCTCTATCTCTCATGCTCTTCTTATTATCTCTTCTACTGATGGCCTCTTCAATTTCTCATAAGTGTTCCATTGTACAGACTGAAGACACGGTGTTATCTGAACCCTCTTGTCATACTTTTATCATTTCCAGATTTCATACTCCAGCGTGGGCTAGAAAATAAAAGATGATATCTATCGTGTTGTTGACAACTTTGATTGTAAGGAAAGCTGATGGCAAAACGGCAACAGAACAACAAAGCTTGGAAGTGGGCATGAAACAGTAAGAGGTGGACACTAAATGATTTATCAAAGTTTATTATGAAACCAAACTGTAAAAAAAAAGTAGAGATCTGAGGTCTGTGAGTTGTAAACAAACAATGAAAATATGCAAATGTTAAGCGCTCGTCAGAAAGAAAGAACGAACGAACGAACGCACTTTATTTTCGAAGGGTAAAGAAGAAAAGAAGAAAGAGAACGAAATAAAGAAGGGAAAGAAAAAAGAAAGAAGGAAATAATAAAAAAGAAAGACAGACAAAAAGAAGGAAAGAAGAAAGACAGATATACAGAAAGAAAGACACACAGAAAGACAGATAGAAAGAAAGAAGGAAGGAAAGAAAGTCAGAAAGACAGAAAGAAAGACAGACAGATAGAAAGAAAGACAGACAGACAGAAAGAAAGAAAGGGTGCAGGAATGAAAGGAAGGAAGGAAGAAAGAAAGTCAGAAAGGCAGAGAGAAAGACAGAAAATCAGAAAGACAGAGAATGAAAGAAGACAAGGTTTGGTAGAATAGGCGCTTTGTGAATTCACCAAGGTCCATCAGCTCGATGACACCGCCTGCGCTGCGAAAGTGAACAGTGTTACGTGATACGACCAGGTAAGCCCTCAGACCGTACCCTGCGGCGAGTCATAAAATGTCAGACAACTCGTACACATTGTAGTCCAACTTCCAGACGAGGACATAAGGTAACCTCTCACCAGGGGGGACACAAAAAGTAATATAATCCAGTGATTATTTTCGCGAAGAGGGAGAATACAACTGGTCAAACTAGACACGATACACAGCGTTTGTGGCAACCTGAGACGGGGCTGAAGGTGTGAACAGCCCAGAAGTCAAGCCAACCAGGGGTCAAAAACTGCTAACCTTAGCTCTTGCCGCGACGTGCCTGCGAGCAGACAGCAACGTGAGTGGGGCGTTCGAGGTCAGGTATGAATACACATGTTGGCGTTTTAATGCTGATTCAGTCAGGGAATAAAGCAATAACTCTTCGTGATGTCTAGTGGTGACCGGGAAAAAGGAAAATCGGACATTAACATACGCGACGGGAGTCTGAGGGCAAACGTCACAGATATAAGTAGAAGGGGAAGCAGGTCATTAACGGTTCACTCTGTCATAGAAGCCAGGGCGTCATATTTATGGAGTTGGATAAAATATCCGGAGTTCCTATCTTTTTACTTTTCTTTCTTTCTTTCCATCCTTTCTTCCTTCATTTACTCCTTCCTTCCTACCTTCTTTTCTTTCTTAACCCTTTGACAATAAAGTTCGTTCCTTCCTTTCTTTCATCTTTCCTTTCTTTACGCCTTTCCTCCTGCCTTTCTTCCTTCCCTCCTTTCATCCTACCTTCCTTTCTTTCTTAACCCTTTGAAAATAAAGTTCGCTATTTCCTTACTTCCTTCTTTTCTTTCTTTGCTTCTGCACACTACATACAAAAATATTATGAAAGTAGAATGTTGTGTTTAGTCATGACGATAGAAGTTTTAATCTATACTGTAAGTCTATTTTGTTTGTGAATGATTATTTCCATTTTTTTTTTTTAGTGGATTAGATACGGGAATGTTCGGAATACTCAGGAAACTGGAAACAAAACATTCATAAGCACACAAACAAAAAATAATAAAACTAATGTAACGTCCCATAGTAGAATGTGTCATAGATGAGTTAAGTGTTAGAGACCATTACAGTGGATCCGGCGTTATCAGGTGGGTATACCCATTCCTTTACCTCGCTGCCTTTACCTTCCCTAAACCAAGAGTAGAGCTAAGTACTCATTAACAGCTGCGTAGACTCAAATGTCACCCCGCCAGGTTTCGATCTCGTAACCCGGTAGATTTGCAGCGACGGGCAAGCTGTCAAACCACTGAAGCAATCGGACACTTCATAAAAGAGTGGAAAAAAAGATATTCCCATAGCAGATTCGGCCGTAGGGGAGTGAAGTGTTAGAGACTTCACTATACTAAGTCTAACATCGAGAGGTGGGGGTTGTAGTAAAATCTGCGAGAATAATCGCTCATTTCAGTAAGATTTTAGTCATAAAATGATAATAAATAAATCCGCCCTATTGTGTCTGACGGTGATGCTCTCACAAGCCAGCAACGCTGCCTTTTGTGCAGTGCTAAAGCCTATAGAACGATTCCACGGTAAAAATCTAACACGCGTTTTGGTTTCGGTTTCGAAAACGTACTACCAATATTTAACATTTTGCCCGATCTGCTGCATACATTTTGCAGCCTAGACTTATAATTAACGATTTTGCGGAAGTGTGCCGCAAAATAACTATCTGAATTAACGTATTCTGTCAACTTTAACGCTGGTAATAAGTAGTAATCCTTACATTTTTTGGTAGTGTTACACGATACAATACAAATTATTAACGCCAATTCTTAACCCGCCACGCCAACACCCCACCTCGCTTGATAGTCCGCCATGCATATATACACGTTGCGACAAAGCCAACAGAAGCAAAACACGGAGCCAATTTTATTGCCTCCTCGCGGTAATGTTTCTGACGTCACAAAAACAAGTTAGTTATTTGAAAAATACATGCTAGCGAGAGGGGAAGATGGCCGTCTTGGGTAAAATATTTATTTGTCGATGACCGGTGACAAAATTGAAAATCTAAAACCATAATGAACCTGAACATAAAAAATATATGGTAGTATAGCTTAGAATTCACTGAGCAAGAATGTGTTTTAAATAATATGATAGTCCCAGTATTACCCAAATTGTTGAGAAAATACTAAATGTCTACGAACGAACGACCAGACAGACTGTTGTTCCTGCTTGTTTTTTCTTAACGTTAGTGGGGACACCGGCTTAGAAGGGAGGCATTGCGGAAATTCAAATTAGCTTGGGTAACAAGAGTATAGGAGGAGAGGGGAGCGGTAGGAAAATTGTTACCAAAAACTAACATCGTTTTGCATTGGCATAACTAAAGCGGACTGGCCAATCGACTACCAGACGCAGAGTATGTTTGGAATTATTTTTGGTTTTCAAAAACTGCATTTGAATTCTGGTAGTCGCAAGCTTTCGATTGGCCAGTGCTACTAAATATTAGCAAAAAGCTTTCACTATTCATTGCCAGTTGAACTGTATTTTTTATTCAGATACGCTGAGAACAGCTGTGATAAATTTAAAAAGTAAATTAAATAAATATATGAGTATTTCACAGTCTGGACGGAGCAGAAGAAACTGAGGCCATTTCTTCGCAAAGTCAGCGTCATTTGTTTATATTTCTTGATTTGTGGTAAGAATGCTTTATGAATTTAATATGTTTAATCCCATTACCAAAGTTAGATACTGCTATTGGGAAAAAGTGAAGGACGTGCCGGGAGCAGACATTGTTGAGTCCTCACGTTGAAATGTATCTAACTAATGTAGGTTGTCATGATTATGTTTGAATATTATTGTATTAGAGTATATTAGTATGCCTCCGTGTTCCATGAACAATGTTCAACATGCCTGAAGCATTTATATTTAAAAAGAAAAAGATGAGAAAAATATATATAAAAGGAAATGTGGTTACCCCACATTATATTATTGAGGGAAACTATGTAAACGTACAGTGGCGTATCTGCCATAGGGACCTGAGGGGTGGTCACAGCAAGGTGGGAGTCATGAAAAATTAGGGGATGAGTGCACCTGAAATGCACGCGAGGCTGACCCCATACCCACGTATGAAATTAAATAAAAGAATAAGTGATCAGATGTAAAAGGCCAGGGTGTCCTTTTGTTGCAGAGGTTTCGTTTCCTGTTGCCAGCTGGTGACAGGAAACCGGAGGAGTGACGAAAACGCCAAGGAGTCTCCTACACTTTACGTATGCTGTCAAGAGATAACAGCAGGAGCTTGGGCGTGTGACGTGATATCGATATTTCTGCAACTACACAATATCTTATCTTTCAACAAGAAACCCCAGGTGATATGTTAAGGACCTGGGTACATCTGACAGTTTCGGTTTAAATAAACCTTGGTTTTTCAAGTCATACTCAGGACTTTTGTGGGGTATGATGACATTCCAGCCCCTCATACACAGTGACTCTCCCTCGTAGAAGAATATAGTGTAAACTGTGAACATTTCAACAGGAAAGACATAGATTAACATTGTAGTTATTTGGGCAGATTGTCCACACAATTTTAGTTAATCTTTATGTAAACTATCTTGTCCTCATTTTCAAAGACCTGTCCAAACGATATGACTGGACAGGCAAAATAAATTGTACACACAAAAAAATTAATTTAAAGAAAAACTTAACCACAGGTTTTATTCACTTCCTCATAGAAACTTAAAGTGTTTTTGTGTTGTGTACCATCATTTCATTTCTCCCCTAGACACTAGGTACATCATACACCAGACACTAGAGCCGAACTAGTGACCGTGTGAGATCTAGGGAGGTAGCGTTAGGTTCCCTGCACATAATTCATCATCATCATTTATAGAGTCAGGGGCCTACATGTGCTTGACCTCACACGGTTAATACATACACGGATTTCATTCTTTTAGGATACCATCATAACCTCCCCAGCAAAATCTAACTTTGCTACAGGGGTGACCAGTTTCCTTCCAGCTGTCTTTCTTTCCCTAACTCAAGAGCAAAGTTAGGTACCCATTTACAGCTGGTTAGACTGGAGCGTGTCGATACCTTGAATCGAACCCGTACCTTTGCCGCGAGAGACCAGCGTTCTAACCACTCTGTCCATCGGACGCTCCTATAAAAGAGTAGCGAGAGTAAATTCTGAAGTGCCGTCGAATATATTAGGTAGGACCGCACAACAAGTAAAGACACGGAGAAGTGAACTGGTGTCATGAAAATGATGAAGAAAAGAAGGAACGACCTTGAGCTAATGGTACGCGACAGGAGGACATGGCATGTGTTTCTTGAAGGTCTATGCTCCTTGGGGGACCTAAAGCGTGGCAACAGACTGATTTATTGGTTGATCAACGGATAACTATCACTAAACATGAGAGTAAATAATTGGTTGATCTACGGATAACTATCACTAAACATGAGAGTAAATAATCGGTTGATCTACGGATAACTATCACTAAACATGAGAGTAAATAATTAATTGATCTAAAGATAAAAAAATAAGAAAAAGGCCTAAGAATTATTATACAACATCTGAGGATAGATACCACTAAAAGAAAGAGTAAATAATCAACTGATATACTGATGAAAAAAACACACAAACAAACAAACAAAGGGGTCTACAAATAAATACACTACTGAATACTACTAAAATAAGAATCAACAATCCACTGATATAAGGATAAACAACTAAAGGATCTAATAATTATTAGATCCTTTAGTTGTTTATCCTTATAATTGTGGGCTACGGAGTTTTCGTAATAAAATGATTGTAATCAACAATGAAACAATTCCACATACATTTAGGGAAAATATGCAAACGCCGCACACTGCACCGAGAAAATTAAAACTGAACATCCATTAAAAGAACACATATGTCCTGAAACCTTTTCATGTTACATTTTCAGGTTTGGGTTTTTTTATTTTATTTTTAAAGGACTATCTTCATTGCACACGGACAACTCCATCAGTGCTCAGATCTCCTCCCTTAGATCACACAAGGACAATCTCAGCACAGTGCACGAACCCCGTAGCACCGGCGAGAATCCCAATGTGTGTATATAGGAATGATACATTCTATAAATATTTTTGTGGTGGGTAGGTTTCTAATTTTTAAAATTTTGCCAGAGCAGCGGCCGTATGGCCTACACTTTACCTTTATATTTGTTTCATATTAATTTACGGCCTACTCTTTATGATTTCCAACTGCCGTGGGATCTGTAACGTGCGCAACTTGCACACGGGACCTCCTATTTTTTCGCCCTTATTCGAGAAGGTTAGTCATCCAATCTCACAACCCAGGAGACCGGGGGGGGGGAGGGAGAGTATAACATCATTAGGACCACTGGTTCTGAAAAAAAAAATCCATACATTATTAACTGGGAATCGAACCCGGCACCTCTAGAATTCGAGGCGGACGCCATACCTCTTAGTCACTCTGACCCCCACATTTTCGGGACAATACTGAAATGGCACGCAGTGCACCGTGAAAGCTAAATTAAACACCCACTAAAAGTACACGCATGCCTCTTCAAGTTTTATTTCCATAGTGTATAGGCCGTGAGTCACAATAAGTGTGACCACACAAAAAAACCAGTCAAGGTGAGACGGAATGGGAAGTAGTAAACCTACATAGGAGAAATAATGCCGTCATCAGGACATACAACGGAAACAGCACAACACAGTTCATTCCCGGCATTTACTTGGCGGGTTACTTGCTCGTAAATACGCTAATGGTCTAAGACAGCGGTCGGCCACTGTGGTAAAGTGGGATGTTATAAATATTTATAGGGGACTTAGTGTACTGACTGAGATCAGCTGTGAAGGTATCTGTATCTAATAGGTCTAGTGTTTTGCAGATAACCTTACTTGCTACCACATTATACCTCAGTCAGAATTATTCTGGAATATTGTGATGACTACGTTAAATGTCTAGGGTATGTATATGATGAAGTGTAAGTCACAACAACAACAGACAGATAAACAATTTAATTTATTCCACCACACTTGACAACACTGTGACACTCACACACATTTAACACTCTATAAGACTATCTTAAATGAGTCACTGGTAAAGTTTCAAATATAAATATGTATTAATTACTTTCACTAATATATATGTCCTGATTCAACTACAAAGTGAACCAGGAATCACAATCAATTGTAATTACAATTTAAATGTACAGAATTTATCAATATGAACCTGGTAGTGACATATTTTATTAATATTATCCTATGTGTGTCAGTTGTGTAGTAGTAATATGAGGTAATACTGGTTTTGTTTTTTCAAGCTATGTTGTTATTTGTCATCATGACTTCAAGTGTTTGTTTATCTTGGAAATAGTATGGGGAAAAGTTCACAGTTCCTATCAATTTAAACACTGTATTTTCCCTCTGTTTTATTATAAAGTCAGATTTTGAGGGGGGGCATAATGTTGAGCTCCTCTGGCCACAGACGCTTATCTTTCGTGATGGCGGCAGGAAAAGACTCCTCTGCTCGATAGCCTCCCTGGGTTCTGGAGACACCTCACTGGTCACTATCTGGACCCAGGAGTATGTTGTCAGCCTCTAGATTCAGCAAAGCTATGACCAGGTGCTGCTCAATAACTTTAGGACCACGGTCCCTGAAACAAGAAGGTTGTACCTCCTATTTCAGAACTAATTTATAATAAATTTCCAGACTGAACACAATACATAACAAACACTGAGTTCAGAGCGGTAGGCCAACTGCTATCTTCATCTGAAACAATTTTCACCAGTATACTCCTCCCTAATGGGTACTACGCCTCTGCAATTCCAGCATTATTTCTTTCTAGTCAATAAGATAGGTGTCAGTGTACTGTTTGGCAATTCCATGTAGTTTTACTTTCCTCCGACACCTTCTGTTCAGGTTGGAGCACTATATAGGCTTTACCTCATGTTCGCTACTGAACCACACATATATACAGACATAAATTATCAATTTACATTCAATTTTCATTAAAAAGATATCAAATATTTCAAGCTTACCACAATTCATGGAATAATACACAGTTACGTTGACTGGCAATGAATATAGCACAATTTCGATCTGCCGATGTCCCAGGCTTTTATTTAGAAAAATATGCACTGGCGCTCAACGCACTGGTTCTTTAGTAAGTTTATTTGAAAATGTGGTGCTGACCTGACGCCTCTGATTGACTATATTGGCGGGTCTAACCAATCGTGCCATGTTTACACAGCTTTTCAAAAAAAAAGTACCCTTCCTTCCGTCTCCCCTAACAACAAAAGATAGTATTTATAGCCCGACTAATCGTGTTTAGCCTTACATTTACTTTCCGCCAATCAAATAGGAGGTAACATGGGGACCTATTTCCCGTACAATGGTGGTGTGAAAATCTGCCACTGAGCGATTCTGATTTTGGTGTTGTCTGACATAGAAGAATTTCACACGACAGCCACCTAGGAGCTGTGAGGATCTACTATACAAGCACTAAGTCTTCAAAAAAAAAAAACCAACCTTGGTTAAATCATGTCTGTTTTCACGTTTCAGAGTATCCAGAATTTGGAATAAGTGCTGCTTTATTGTAACTTTTATCTCTGCTGGAGATCTGCTTCCACCTATCCCATCAACAGAGCGGTGGAAAATTCAAACTAAATGATATATTACCGAGGAGTGGCTGAGAGACATGTTGCCCGCCTCGAATTCTAGAGGTACCGGGTTCGATTCCTAGTAGAGGGAATATAATTTATGGAAATTCTTTTTCAATCGACAGTGTGGAAACCATAGAGGCATATCCTTTCTCAGTGTCCCTGGTAAAATCTACTCTAGAATCCTAGAGCAGAGACTCCGACGCCTAGCTGAGCCACAATTGGATGAGGTCCAGTGCGGATTCCGAGCAAACCGAAGTACTCAAGACCTAATCTTCACACTCAGACAGCTGAGTGAAAAGGCCCTTGAGTATAAGAGTGAGATGCATCTTTGTTTCATAGATCTGGAAAAGGCGTTTGACAGGGTCCCCTGGAGCAAACTTTGGGACTGTTTGGCAAGGAAGAATATTCCAGCACCTCTGATTCATGCTATACAGAGCTTCTACAAGTCTTGCAGAAATTATGTGAGGACAGCAAACCATAAGTCAGAAGAGTTCAGGACCACCACTGGTGTAAGACAAGGTGATATCCTATCACCTTACCTCTTCATACTCCTGTGGTGAAGTGGGATGTTATAAATATTTATAGGGGACTTAGTGTACTGACTGAGATCAGCTGTGAAGGTATCTATATCTATTAAGAGTAGTGTATTATAGATAACCTTACTTGCTACCACATATCTATATATCTCAGTCAGAATTATTCTGCAATAGTGTGATGACTACGTTATGTGTCTAGGGTATGTGTAGGATGAAGTGTAAGTCAAAACAACAACAGACAGATAAACAATTAAATTTAATCCACTACTCTTGACAACACTGTGACACTCACATACATATAACACTCTATAAGGATATCTTAAAAGAGTCACTGATAACTTTTCAAATAACAATATGTATTCATTACTGGCATGAATGAATATGTGTCCTGATTCAACTACAAAGGGAACCAGGAATCACAAGCAATTTAAATTACAAGTATATATACAGAATTTATTAATATGAATATTGTAGTGACATATATTATTAAAAATATCCTATGTGTGTCAGTTGTGTAGTGGTAATATGAGGTAATACTGGTTTTGTTTTGTTCAAGCTCTGTTGGTATTTGTCATCATGACTTCAATAGTTTGTCTTTAGGGACTAGTATTGGAGATGTTCTCAGTTCCTGATATTAAGACAAGTAAATTCCCCTCTTAAGGTTATTTTTACAAAGTCATTTCAAGATGAGGGGACATAATGTTGAGCTCAGCTGGCCAAATCTGCTTATCTTGAGTGATGGTGGCAGGAAAGGACTCCTCTGCTCGAATTCTCCTCTGGGCTATGGAGACACCTCACTGGTAGCTAAATGGACCAAGGAGTATGCTGTCCGACTCTGGATTCAGCAAAGCTCTGACCAGGTGCAGCTCAATACCATCAAGACCACGGTCCCACAATTTCATGGAAATAAACACAGATACGTTGATTAGCAATGAATTCTGGCACAATTACTGGCACAAATTCCCATCTGCTTATGTTCCAGGCTTTTATTTTAGCAAAAATGTGAGCTGGCTTCAACGCACTGTCGCTTTATCAAGATTATTTGCACTAGTGGTTTCGAACTAACGCTCCTAAGTGATTATATCAGCGAGTCTAGCCAATGAGGCCCCGTTTCGACAAGTGTTTGAAAAAATGTTACCTTTCCCCGTCTCCCCTAACAACGAAAGATAGTATTTATAGCCCGACCAATCGTGGTCAGTCTTTCATTTGTTGCGCTCCAATCAATTTGGAGTTTACATGGTAGGCTATTTCTGTAACGCAAGGTTTTTTCAAACACGTTATAAAAAAATTTTATGAGCAGAAATGATTTCATGCTGTCAGGCATCCTCACTATTTTATTTTGGGTATAATTTATTAATTCCTGGACTATTTGCGTAACGTTTTACATATTCTTTGTCAGCAAGCCCTAAGGAACCCAAATATCCCAATTTAAAGGAGCTACGTGGCTGCGTTCAAAATATGTATTTTCTACCTCCTGTTTCGAAGATGTGCTGTCTGGGTACTGTTATGTTTTCAACCGTAAACCCATCTATTGTTATCTTTCCTAATAAGCGTTTTTTTATGATTTATAAACCTAACTCTGGGATGGGTAATGTATTTTATCACTGTCCGTCTGAAAAAAAAGTTAGTGCATGTAGTCTTACACGCGTGATGGCAGCATTTGTGTATCGCGCGAAGCGTGTTTAGTGTTCGGCTTTCTGCCTCTCCCTTCCCGCTATCCTTTTGTCCATCTGTCTTTCGTTTTGGTAACGCAGTATAATTAATGTTAGGATTAATTTAGGTCATTACGCAGGGCCTCTCAATGTTTTTCCAAGAAATACAGCACACGTTTCATTGAAGAAGGCGGGTAATAATACAGTAAGCTTTACTATCAACGTGAAAGCGTTACAATTTGCAGACGAAGCAGAAAACAAGGGGGATTTCGAGTACATTCCTTGTGACAGCACTGTTATTTTTCCATTGCTCTTCTCTTTATTAATTTTATGTATTTATTAGGCTTTATATTTACTTGATAATTTATATATGTGGATTAGAATATTCCACGACACCTCCCCTCTTAAAACAGACATTATATGTCAGTCCTTTATTCTATATACACATAGAGAAATTTATTATTATTTCTGGGGTTTACGGTGATTCTCATCACACGGATGGCGGCTTAAAAAATCAGCTCCCAAATTGGTTTTTCCAGATATATACTCGATGCTAAAATTATATGGAGCCAGAAGCAAAGACCATCGGAGTAACCTAGAGTTCTCATGCTTAGCCTGTGCTAGAAACGATAAAAGTTTGTGATCTGTTTGCAACTTAAATGCCTTCCCATATAGATAAATATTGAATTTCTTTATTGCCCATATTACTGCAAGACATTCTTTTTCGCTAGTTGAGTAGTTGATTTCAGCTTTATTCAACTTTCTGCTAGCATATGCCACTGGGCTTAATTCCCCATCCAATGCATCTGATTTCTGTAGTAGAGTTGCACCTAACCCAATATTACTTGCATCCGTCCTTACTATAAATTCTTGACTTAAGTCAGGTAATTTCAAAATGGGTTTACTTGTGAGCTTTTCCTTCAATTCTTGGTAAGTCATTTCACATTGGGGTGTCCATGTAATGCGATCTGGATGTCCTTTACGTGTCAATTCAGTTAACGGTGCACATATGGAATTAAAGTTTTTGATATACTTCTGGTAGAAACCACATAATGAGACAAAGGATCTCACGTCCTTCTTGGTTTGTGGTCTCGGGGCTTTCTGTAGTTTCTCTAAATTCTTTGGGTCAGGGGTCATGTTTCCCTGATAAACTGTGTGTCCCAAAAATTCCAATTCTTTACATCCAACGCAACATTTGGTTGGTCGGGCTGTTAAATTTGCCTCCCTAAGTCGATCAAACAGCATGTTCAGAGAGTCAATGTGTTCCTCAAAGGTTTCTGTTGCTATAAGGATATCATCCATAAAATTTGTTATACAGGGATTATTCAGAGGATCCAATAATTTTCTCATCATTCTAGAGAAGACACTAGGCGCATTCTTCAATCCAAATGGCAATCTATTAAACTCATAGTGTCCTTCTGAGGTACTAAAAGCTAGGTATGGTCTAACCTCAGGCTTTACTGGAATCTGATAATATCCTTTACTCAGATCCACTTTTGAGAAATATTTAGCTTTATTTAGTCTGGCAAACAGCTGATTTGTATCCGGCAATGGATCCACCTGTCCTTCTGTAATAGCATTCAGTCTCCTGTAATCTATACAGAGTCTATGTTCTCCAGAGGGCTTCCTTAAGAGTACCACCCCGGAACTATACGAAGACTCACTGTGCGAAATAATTCCTTCCTTCAATAGATAGTCTATCTCTTCCTTCAAAGCTTTTTCCTTAGCAAACGGAATCGAATATGGTTTCATACAGACAGGTGTGGAGTCTATGAGTTTCATATCATATTCCAATAGGTTTGTATGCCCTGGTCGGTCTGTTAACACCTCTGCATGAGTATTTAGAACCTGTTGCACTCTCTCTTTCTGAGTTTTCGTTAAATGTGTACTGATTTTCACCTGTGCTGCTGTCTCACAGGGGTGTAATGGATATTCAAATGATGAAAGTGGTTCCTTTTTCATCTCCATGGCGATGGACAAGGTCAACAAGTGTGTCTCTTCCTGATGTTCTCTTTCCAAATATTTCTTCAGGAGATTCACATGATAGATTTTTTTCTTTCCCCTTCTTATCTATCTTATAATTTGTTCTAGACACCTTCTCTAAAACTGTATATGGACCTTGCCATCCAATCTGTAACTTATTCTGACTCCCGGGCAAAAGAAGCAGTACTTTCTCTCCCACAGCCAAATTTCTGTCCTTCGCCTTCCTGTTATAATAGGCAGCATGTTTCTTCCTGGCTTGTTTCAAATTTTCATTGGCAAGTTTCCAGCCAGTTTTTAAACGAGTGGTCAGCTCATTCACATATTGGTATGAAGATGTAATGTTTTCCTCTGCCTTTTCATCAGTCCACGTTCTTAACAAAGCTACATGTGGACCTTTAATTGTGTGGACCTATTTGTCCATGCACCGGTATGGTCTCTTCCACTCGAAGCTTTATAGTGATGATTTTTCCTCCCAGAATTATCATTCACAAAACGACCGCTACCAATTTTTTCTTTTGGGGCTTTCTCCCCACTTAAAATTCTTGATGAGAGATTTCCTCCCTACATCCTCTTCCTCCAGTTTGTTTAAGTCCGATTGAGGGATTTTCGGCTTATCCTGGGGTAAGACATCTTTTTGCACTCTCCGCATAGTGGCCATTGTAAAACAGTTAAGTGAAGCTTGTCCGTGAAAAGGGGCTTCCCATTTCATTTGGTCCACTTTATCAAATTATTTTTCTTTTTATTATCAGGCCTAATTTTGCCCCGTGGCGTGTCCAGGTCCTGATCCATGTTCCCACTTGTGGGTGTTCCCTCATGTGCTATGCTACACCTTTCTACAAAATTCTCAATGTCCCATCTTGCTTTGGGCCAATAATAATTGTGAGCCACCTTTTGAATGATGGTACCTATTTTCTCATGGTCCCCATCTGGTTTCACATG
Organism: Oreohelix idahoensis; assembly: GCA_024509875.1. Lineage (NCBI taxonomy): Eukaryota > Metazoa > Mollusca > Gastropoda > Stylommatophora > Oreohelicidae > Oreohelix > Oreohelix idahoensis. The sequence continues at coordinate 24,518 of JAMPIV010022616.1, forward strand.
TAGGCTCCTTATTAAGTCTGCCCTATATCTTTTTGGAAGAACCAGCTGTCCGTGACCTTTGGATCTAGCTCCAGTCTTCCTATACATCAACTTGTTTTTCATGTAAAAATCTCCCTTGCCTGGAGTTGTATGACAAGTTGACAATTTTCTGAAACAAGGCTTGAGTGTTTTATCCCCAGCCTGTGCCTTCCTCATCTCTTCTGGAGTGGTATCTAACATAATATCCTCCTCCTGTCTTGAGGTCGACCTGACCTGAAGGGTTGCCATATACACAGGTTTCCTTCTGCAACGGTCAGTGTCATGATTGTCCATCTGACAATTCTTACACCACCTTTTTCCTTGGTTGAAAGATTTTCTTTCATTATATTTCCTTTCATCGAATTGTGGGAATTTATTTTTATTGTCATACCGTGGCCTATCAAATTGGTGCTTACCTTTATTTTGATCCCTAGGATCAAATTTATTAAAGTTCTGTGGTGCCCTAAAGTTATCCACTTGTTTCTTTTTATTACCTGTTACCTCTGCTTGAGCTGCTTGATACCTTTCAGCAACATTTAGCAACTCACCCAGCCTCTCTGCACCTTGTTCCATGAGAAACTTTCTCAGGTCTGGAGCCATGGACTCTCTTAATTGCTCTATAAGGACCATTTCCTTAAGATCTTGGGTTTTCCCCAGAGAAGTCCATTTCTCCAAGTATGTCTCTATTCGTGCAGAGAACTGGTGATAGGTTTCACCTGACAGTAGTTTAGCATTCCTAAATTTTTTCCTATAAAATTCTGCATTCTTTTCATACCTTAACAAAAGAGCCTGCTTTAGCATGTCATAATTTTCCTGATCACCTCTGCTCATTTTTGCAAAAACTTCATAAGCTGCCCCACGAAGTCCCTGAGATAACTTTAAGCTCCACCTTTCTCTCTCTAACCCATACGTGGTAGCTAATAGTTCGTACCTATTTAGGTAGCTCTCTATATCATCGTCTTTCTCAACAAAATGATCTAAATGAAAATTCATAGCTGAGGTTGAGGCTCCCTGAGTAACCGTAGCATCAGAGGCAAAGGGACTGGCACCATTTTCAGGAGCATGGCCTTGAAACTCAAACTCCCTTAGTCGTAACTCATGTTCCCTTTGTAATCTCTTCTCCTCCTTTTCTGCTTCCCTTTCTGCAGCTTGTCTTCTTTCTTCTGCAGCCTGTCTTCTTTCTTCGGCTTCCAATGCTTTAGCCTCTTTGTCAGCCTCAATCTGCAACCTCTTAGTCTCAGCCTCAGCTTGCAACCTCTTAGTCTCAGCCTCAGCTTGCAACCTCTTAGTCTCAGCCTCAGCTTGCAACCTCTTAGTCTCAGCCTCAGCTTCAAATTGTAACTTCTTAATTTCCCTGTCAGCCTCTAACTTTCTTTCGGCTTCAAACCTTCTTTCTTCGCGTTCAATAAATTTGTCACATTCCGTAGTAACATAGGCAACCATAACTTGCCCATCTAATCCTAACTCTTTTGCAGTCTGTACAGCAGCAGATCGAAACTTGGCCAGGTCCGCCATTGTCTATCAGGTAAATTTCTACAATGTCTAACCAACAATTTAATCTCTAAGTATATCTAATGGACAACACAGGCACCGTGAGCTCAACCTTATTTAATTCCACCCAAGGATACCTTTTAATTCTTATATTCCCTGAAGTGAATTACCCCCAATATTTTTAATAGGGAAAGATTCAAAATCCCAAGAGCGAGACCCCAATATATGTGGTGAAGTGGGATGTTATAAATATTTATAGGGGACTTAGTGTACTGACTGAGATCAGCTGTGAAGGTATCTATATCTATTAAGAGTAGTGTATTATAGATAACCTTACTTGCTACCACATATCTATATATCTCAGTCAGAATTATTCTGCAATAGTGTGATGACTACGTTATGTGTCTAGGGTATGTGTAGGATGAAGTGTAAGTCAAAACAACAACAGACAGATAAACAATTAAATTTAATCCACTACTCTTGACAACACTGTGACACTCACATACATATAACACTCTATAAGGATATCTTAAAAGAGTCACTGATAACTTTTCAAATAACAATATGTATTCATTACTGGCATGAATGAATATGTGTCCTGATTCAACTACAAAGGGAACCAGGAATCACAAGCAATTTAAATTACAAGTATATATACAGAATTTATTAATATGAATATTGTAGTGACATATATTATTAAAAATATCCTATGTGTGTCAGTTGTGTAGTGGTAATATGAGGTAATACTGGTTTTGTTTTGTTCAAGCTCTGTTGGTATTTGTCATCATGACTTCAATAGTTTGTCTTTAGGGACTAGTATTGGAGATGTTCTCAGTTCCTGATATTAAGACAAGTAAATTCCCCTCTTAAGGTTATTTTTACAAAGTCATTTCAAGATGAGGGGACATAATGTTGAGCTCAGCTGGCCAAATCTGCTTATCTTGAGTGATGGTGGCAGGAAAGGACTCCTCTGCTCGAATTCTCCTCTGGGCTATGGAGACACCTCACTGATAGCTAAATGGACCAAGGAGTATGCTGTCCGACTCTGGATTCAGCAAAGCTCTGACCAGGTGCAGCTCAATACCATCAAGACCACGGTCCCACAATTTCATGGAAATAAACACAGATACGTTGATTAGCAATGAATTCTGGCACATTTACTGGCACAAATTCCCATCTGCTTATGTTCCAGGCTTTTATTTTAGCAAAAATGTGAGCTGGCTTCAACGCACTGTCGCTTTATCAAGCTTATTTAAACAAGTGGTTTCGAACTAACGCTCCTAAGTGATTATATCAGCGAGTCTAGCCAATGAGGCCCCGTTTCGACAAGTGTTTGAAAAAATGTTACCTTTCCCCGTCTCCCCTAACAACGAAAGATAGTATTTATAGCCCGACCAATCGTGGTCAGTCTTTCATTTGTTGCGCTCCAATCAATTTGGAGTTTACATGGTAGGCTATTTCTGTAACGCAAGGTTTTTTCAAACACGTTATAAAAAAATTTTATGAGCAGAAATGATTTCATGCTGTCAGGCATCCTCACTATTTTATTTTGGGTATAATTTATTAATTCCTGGACTATTTGCGTAACGTTTTACATATTCTTTGTCAGCAAGCCCTAAGGAACCCAAATATCCCAATTTAAAGGAGCTACGTGGCTGCGTTCAAAATATGTATTTTCTACCTCCTGTTTCGAAGATGTGCTGTCTGGGTACTGTTATGTTTTCAACCGTAAACCCATCTATTGTTATCTTTCCTAATAAGCGTTTTTTATGATTTATAAACCTAACTCTGGGATGGGTAATGTATTTTATCACTGTCCGTCTGAAAAAAAAGTTAGTGCATGTAGTCTTACACGCGTGATGGCAGCATTTGTGTATCGCGCGAAGCGTGTTTAGTGTTCGGCTTTCTGCCTCTCCCTTCCCGCTATCCTTTTGTCCATCTGTCTTTCGTTTTGGTAACGCAGTATAATTAATGTTAGGATTAATTTAGGTCATTACGCAGGGCCTCTCAATGTTTTTTCCAAGAAATACAGCACACGTTTCATTGAAGAAGGCGGGTAATAATACAGTAAGCTTTACTATCAACGTGAAAGCGTTACAATTTGCAGACGAAGCAGAAAACAAGGGGGATTTCGAGTACATTCCTTGTGACAGCACTGTTATTTTTCCATTGCTCTTCTCTTTATTAATTTTATGTATTTATTAGGCTTTATATTTACTTGATAATTTATATATGTGGATTAGAATATTCCACGACAACTCCTTATGGACGATGTCATCAAGGCATGTAAGGAGAGAACAAAAAAGTATTCAGTGGGGTACTGGAAGATGAGACAGGTCTATATTTCGGAGCTGGCATTTGCTGATGATGTTGCCCTGATTGCTAAATCAAAGGCACATCTCCAATCCAACCTGCAAGTCTGGGAGGAAGAGCTGGAGAAGAGAGAGATGGTCATAAGCAGCTCTAAAACAAAATCCATAGTGATATCACGAGAAGAAAGAAGACATCAGATTAAGCTGGGAGAACAGGTCCTGGAGCAGGTCGACCACTTTAAATACCTCGGAGCTATTATAGACCGAAAGAGAGGCATCAAAGAAGAGTTGGCCACTCGAAAAGCAGCAGCTGGGAGACTTTTTCAGGCGATAAATCGAGGATTCCTCAGCAAGAGAGAGGTTGGTAAGAAAACGAAGATGGCTGTATACCGCTCCACCTATGTCCCAGTCTTGACATATGGATGCGAGTCATGGGCAATGACTACAACCCATAAAAGCCAGATCCAAACCTCAGAAATGAGGTATCTGAGGAAAGTGGTTGAAGTAACAAGAAGAGACATGGTACGCAACCAGACGATACGTCAAGGCCTTAAATCCTACCCCCTGCAGACCCACGTAGAACAGTCCCAATTAAGATGGTTTGGCCATGTCTGCAGAATGGGAGAAGATCGGATACCACGACAAGCATGAGAAACAAAGAGCCAAGGATCCAGACCCCGAGGACGACCCAGAGTCCGCTGGGAGGACAACATTAGACAATCTTTGAAGGATCGAGGACTAGAATGGAACCAGGCCAGGAGGAAGACAGCCGATAGGATAGTCTGGCGCTCTCTCTTCCAAACCTCTACACCTCACGGTAGAAGGGGAACGACTAAGTAAGTAAGTAAGTAATTCTTTTTCAGACCCAATGGTTCTAATGATGTCATACTGCCCCCTGGTCTCCTGGGTAGTGAGATCGGATGCCTAGCCTACTCGGACAAGGGTGAAAAAATATGAGATTTGCGCACGTTAAAAATCCCACGGCAGTTGGAAATCGTAAAGAGTAGGCTATATGGCTGTTGCCCTGGTAAAATTTAAGAATTGGGAAACTTATTCACCACAAAAAATATTTTTAGAATGTGTGATTCCTATTTGCACACATTAGGATTCTCGCTGGTGCTATGGAGTTCGTGCACTGTGCTGAGATCCTCCTTGTGTGATTTAAGAGGGGAGATCAGGGGAACTGATGGAGTAGTCCGTGTGCAATGTAGATAGGCATTAAAATCAAACCAAAACTTCACTAAAGATCTTATACAGTTCACGAATGAAGTGACTTGGAGTAGGCTAGCTTGCGGGTTATCACTGGAACTGTTGTGAAAGTACTTTAAACACGGGGACACCGCATTTTTAAGTGCAGGAAGGTAAGGGCTAGTCGGCAGGTGAAAAAAACGTCGTTGTGTCCCCTCGGTCGTCTAGGGGTCTACAAAATAATCTCCTGGCACCTACAGGTAGATCAAGATCGACTGGTTGCAGACCCGTGGTCTAAGAAAATAAAGCGGACGAATATACGACAGTAAACAAGACAGGTCACGTGTGTAAACAAGAAGAGTCATGACGTAGCAATGAACTGATGTGCAACAATTCCTTTTCTTCTGCTGGTTCTTTTATCTATTTCTAAGCGTCGTGTTCATCTATTCATCGACTGATCTCTCTCTCTCTCTGTCTCTCTCTGTATCTCTGTGTCCTTCAGTCCGGCCGTTTGTCCACATCTTTATCCGTCCGCGCTCCTATTCTCCCCGTCTGACTGAAATCGATGACAAGGCATTTCGTCTTGGATAAGAAAAGTATCTTTTCCTTTCATTTCGTCTCTTTAACTCTCATATATGACCGACCCTGATAACTCTCATATCTCACCGACCCTGATAACTCTCATATATGACCGACCCTGATCATAATGACAACATCAGCCATTTTACAAGGAGGGATCACAGCACCATTTTCTGGTTCAGAACACAACATATACCACACAACAATCACTTGAGCAGAATCCAACCACAACACACTCCAGGGTGCCAGCTATGTACCTACCACTATGAAACTGTTGACCACCACCTATTCGAGTGCCCTGCACTCGATGATGTTAGGAAAATGTTAGGAACAGCGGAGGAACAAATGCAGATACCAAGATACCACAACATGGCATTAGCCAGAAGGGCGAGAACCCAAACGTTGCTAGATCAATAACAACAACAACTTTAATTGTCAAACTACCCCCCCCCCTCCTCTTCCCTCACTCCCCCCCCCCCCTTTTCCACACACCAACACATCGCTGCACTGTTGCATATCGCTGACAAATGTTAATCTCACTAACCTCTTCTATGCGACTACCTTTGCCTTATCCCTAGTCCCACGTAAGTTTTTTTATTTTTGTTCTGTTGTTTTTGTTGTTTTTTTTTTTTTTTTGGGGGGGGGGGGGGGGGGGGGGGTTTTGGCCTTAAAAAATTATTTTGCTTTTAACCACGTGATCTCTCCCTAGCTCCGTGTATTTATTGATTATTGTTGACATGTCCTCCCTTTGTCGTGGTGGAACGTGCTAATCAATTCTCCGCCACAGACACCAGGCTGACGTGATGAGGACTTGGGACACTCAAGAAGCACTTCACATTGTTCAAGTTCTAGGATTGAAACAATCACCTTCAAGACCCGTACCACACGAGGCCATGGATCCCCACTGTTTGTTATCTTATTGGGGGATACTTCAACGTTAGATAGATACATATATCACCGTTACTGCCGGGTACTTGTTTAACTCTTCACATCTGATGAGATAAGTGTATACACGTGTGTGCTTGGAGATGCGCGTTATCTGGAGGGTGGTTGAAAAGTCACTGCCTATTTTTTAAAAATTGTTCGTTCTTCACTACTACCCACTTACTTAGTCGTTCATTTTCTACTCAGGGTGTAGAGTTTTGCCAGAGAGAGCGCCAAACTATCTCTTATCGGCTGTCTTCCTCCTGGCCTGGTTCCAATCTAGTACTCGGTCCTTCAGAGATTGCCTAATGTTGTCCTCCTGGCCTGGTTCCAATCTAGTACTCGGTCCTTCAGAGATTGCCTAATGTTGTCCTCCTGGCCTGGTTCCAATCTAGTACTCGGTCCTTCAGAGATTGCCTAATGTTGTCCTCCTGGCCTGGTTCCAATCTAGTACTCGGTCCTTCAGAGATTGTCTAATGTTGTCCTCCTGGCCTGGTTCCAATCTAGTATTCGGTCCTTCAGAGATTGCCTAATGTTGTCCTCCTGGCCTGGTTCCAATCTAGCACTCGGTCCTTCAGAGATTCCTAATGTTGTCCTCCTGGCCTGGTTCCAATCTAGTACTCGGTCCTTCAGAGATTGTCTAATGTTGTCCTCCTGGCCTGGTTCCAATCTTGTACTCGGTCCTTCAGAGATTGCCTAATGTTGTCCTCCTGGCCTGGTTCCAATCTAGTACTCGGTCCTTCAGAGATTGCCTAATGTTGTCCTCCTGGCCTGGTTCCAATCTAGTATTCGGTCCTTCAGAGATTGCCTAATGTTGTCCTCCTGGCCTGGTTCCAATCTTGTACTCGGTCCTTCAGAGATTGCCTAATGTTGTCCTCCTGGCCTGGTTCCAATCTAGTACTCGGTCCTTCAGAGATTGCCTAATGTTGTCCTCCTGGCCTGGTTCCAATCTAGTACTCGGTCCTTCAGAGATTGTCTAATGTTGTCCTCCTGGCCTGGTTCCAATCTAGTACTCGGTCCTTCAGAGATTGCCTAATGTTGTCCTCCTGGCCTGGTTCCAATCTTGTACTCGGTCCTTCAGAGATTGTCTAATGTTGTCCTCCTGGCCTGGTTCCAATCTTGTACTCGGTCCTTCAGAGATTGCTTAATGTTGTCCTCCTGGCCTGGTTCCAATCTTGTACTCGGTCCTTCAGAGATTGTCTAATGTTGTCCTCCTGGCCTGGTTCCAATCTTGTACTCGGTCCTTCAGAGATTGTCTAATGTTGTCCTCCTGGCCTGGTTCCAATCTTGTACTCGGTCCTTCAGAGATTGCCTAATGTTGTCCTCCTGGCCTGGTTAAAATCTAGTACTCGGTCCTTCAGAGATTGTCTAATGTTGTCCTCCTGGCCTGGTTCCAATCTAGTACTCGGTCCTTCGGAGACTGTCTAATGTTGTCGTCCCAGAGGACTCTGGGTCGTCCTGGAGGTCTGGATCCCTGGTTCTTGGTTTCCCATACTTGCCGTGGTAGCCGACCTTCTCCCATTCTGCAGACATGGCCAAACCATCGTAATTGAGACAATTCAACCTATTTATGTGAAACAAACGTTTGAAATAAATATAATTAACTGTTATTCTATCACATGAAATGGTATGCGTATTAATTTTACAGCTCACAGTGAGATCCAGTCTATTCTGCGGGCTACAGTTTTGACTGTCTCTTGTAACGTCTGTTCATTAGCCATTTTATTTTTGATATTATTTTGTTTCTGGAAGAAAAAAAAAAGCTGTTAGTTAAATGTCAAATGGCAGTTCCTGCTTCTTGTTTTTAAAAGTGTTTCGTGTACATTATATTTCCCATTACAACGAAATCTTCTCATGCATTTTGTTTTCTTATTGTGATATAATTGTTAGTTTCTCTAACGTTGTCTACATTAGTGGTTCTCAACATGGACCATGCCATATTTCTAGGGGCCCACAGTAAGATGGAACCAACGGGCTGATCACCCGTTTGCCAGTCACTTCGATTACGGAAACAACAGCAAATGGATTGATTTGCCGTTGCCCTAAAGACGCCAATAGGCGTGATGGGAAACAATGGCAAAGAAAACCTATCTGCTGTTGCCCTAAGACGCCACTAGGCGTAATGGCCACTGACTGCTTTGACGGTCGGTGGCTAAGGACGGAAGAAGAAGAAGAAGACAGTAAGATGGTAAAGACCTATTTCCAGCTAACAGCGACTATGAGGGGGGCCACAGTAAGATGGTAAAGACCTTTTTCCAGCTAACACCGACTATAGGGGGAGGGGGGGGGGCCACACAAGTAAATGAGGCCCAGAAGTGAGGCCACGAGCAAAAAAAAAAAAAAAAAAAAGGTTGAGAACTCCTGGTCTACATTACCATCCAGACATATGTACGACTCTACATGTTGCTCCTAGGGCAATCTAGCTACCAACTGCTACATTTATCCTCATAACATTTTGTTTTTTTCTCTGTGCATTATCACACCAATTTCTGTGACCTTCCATCGATCATTCTCGTTCAGTCTAGCATCTGGTTACCATTACGGGACAAAAAAAGCTAGTCCTTCGACAAATCTAGGGTGGGGGAAACAAGATGTTTTGTCAGTCTACTGAATTACCAATTTTTCTGCTGGTTGGTGTTGCGTTTTTAATAGTCCAGTCTGCAGCGAGATAAAACAGACATAGCGATAGGAAGCATTCCTACCGCATTCCAATTCTTATCTCAAAATGTTCTGTAAGTTGTCCTTCAAGAATAAGTATACATTTCATGTCTTTATTTGTTTGTCTTTATTTGGTTAATGAACCATTAAGGTGGATTCTATTGTTTCTCGTTGATTTTCAGAGAGATTTTCCAACTAAACTACCAAAGGTCTTTCAAAGACTTACTTACTTACTTAGCTGTTCCTCTTCTACCGTGAGGTGTAGAGGTTTGGAAGAGAGGGCGCCAAACTATCCTATCGGCTGTCTTCCTCCTGGCCTGGTTCCCTTCTAGTCCTCGGTCCTTCAGAGATTGTCTAATGTTGTCCTCCTGGCCTGGTTCCCTTCTAGTCCTCGGTTCTTCAAAGATTGTCTAATGTTGTCCTCCCAGCGGACTCTGGGTCGTTCTGGAGGTCTGGGTCCCTGGCTTTAAAGACTAGAAATGCAATATAAAGTGGTGAATTCATGTTCGAGCTTACTAATCCAGACCACACGGTCTTTTATATTTGGACATGCGCCGTAATATAACCGACGAACCATGTGTCTAGGCTGAACCGGGCGCATCTCTCTAACACGAGGAAAAACTCCTATTTCAATCAAAAAGGTCCGATCTCTTTTCTGTATTTGTACCCTATCTGGTCTATACAGAACCTGTTATGTCTAAAACATGCTGGTTATTCTCTTAGTTGTCTGCGGTCTCTTTTAATCTCTCCAGTATGATCCTGTTTAATATTTTCCCTGGCGCTGATAGTTACATTAATCTCTTTAGTATGTGCTGTCCTGTAAATCCCCCTTCTTTGGTAACTTGACAATTATGCCTCTTCTTCAAGTCTACTAGTATTTTTTTAAACCTATGTTGTGTTTATTAGTTTGTTCTTGTTTCTTTTTTTTTTTTTTTTTGCTTTTTAAACGTAATGTATGGGACCGAAGACGCATCAAAAGTGAGGAATGCAGTCAGCGACCCATAGCTTGACTGCTTGCGTCAGGGTCAGCGAACCAGAGCTGACCAAGACCCTACTCCACCTCCAAGTGGTGGTCCTGGAAACAGACTGCATCACTGCAGTCTGGCTGAGTGAGTAGGGATCGAAGAGGGAAGGGTAACCCGGTCCCAAAAATGCCATGCAAAACGGATGTGTCGGGCCGAAAGGCGCAGATATCGCAGCTTTGCTGTAAACGGCGACACAACGTAACAAACGTCCTTTTTAGGACGAACGCAGAAGATGGCGAGTAAACGTAATGTATGTCGTCATTATGAATAGACGGGTTTTTAATTATAGTTTGCTGTGTCCGTTCCCGGATGAGCAGATAGAAGTACATTCTTAGAGAGTTTTTGGTTTCTTTCCATTATACATTGTAATCAAACTGTTCATGAACACCGTCATTTGAACGCTTTTCTTTATTGATTGTAACTATTTTCGGGAGAGTATATATAATGGAAACAATACAATTTTTCAACACAGTTGCATTCCTCAGCTGTGACCAACGTACACAGGGCGAGAATTATGTTATTTCAGATTCAGTTTAAAAGTTCTTTGATGACAACATTTCGTGTGAAAGTGCGTGGATTGTTTTCAAAGAGTGTTCCCTGATAATAAGAACTGTGGAGGTGGAGATGCTAAGCATGAACCAGAGCTGGGGCACGACGAACGTAAAACCAAGGATAGAAATGTGTTACGCTCATTGTGTAAAAGGATATATATATTAAATTGTTCAGTCGTCAATGGAACTTGTTAATTGCCTGAATTATTCAAGTTCTCATTCTGTGCTGTGACTGTTGTTAATCCTTGCAAGGTCAGTCCAGATTATCACAGGTATTCATAAGACTAACTATAATATAACCAACACTGCGGGAGAATTATTATACAACGACGACACTGAATATAATAATAATTAAATCACACAATAATGGCTTAAAACTGCAATCGAACTATAAGCTGGAATTAGAATTCGCTGAATCAAATCGATCATTAACAGTTGATTTTTCAAAATGTAAGGAGTCATTAGATACTGCCTTCACTACTCCATTTGGGTTATTCCAATGGAATTACATGTGCTTCGGCCTTGTAAACGCGCCTGTGACATTTGTGCGCATGATGCGCCGCCTTCTGGGCGATAGAAAAGATGTCATCACATACATCGATGACATCTGTCTATTTCATAACACATGGGAAGACCATATTACTGGTTTGTCGTCTCTTCTCTTTACACTACGACAACATGGTTTGACTGTAAGACCTTCCAAGGTCCAGATAGGTTGTCGGGAGATTACTTTTCTGGGTCACCGCATAGGTAACCATAGATTACACCCTGATGACAATACAGTCAAGCACATACTGGAGATTGCTATTCCATCATCTAAGAAACAAGTAAGAAGTTTACTTGGGCTGGTTAACTATTACCATAAATTTATACCACGCTTCGCACAGATTTCTGCTCCTTTGTCCGGATTGTTGGCCAAAGGTAGTCCAAAAAAAAATATTATGGACACCGCAGTGCGAAGAGGCTCTGATTATGATAAAGAATTTATTTAAGAATCCTCCTATCCTGTTATTGCCAAACATACATTTACCATTCTTGATTCAAACAGATGCATCCAGTTCCGGAATTGCAGGATGTTTGCTTCAATGCTATGAAGGGATACTCCATCCATGCTTGTTTGTCTCACGCAAGCTTACTCCTGCGGAACAAAAATACGCAACAGGAGAGCGCGAACTGCTCGCGGTGGTTTGGTGCTTAGAAAAACTGTCTAAGTACTTGATAGGGAGAAAGTTCTTTATTTACACAGACCACAGTCCGCTCACGTTTATCACTTCGAGAACTATGAAAAACGCAAGAATTCACAGATGGTTTTTGTTACTACAAGAATTCGCATTTACAATCATACCGATTTCAGGAACTGATAATAACCTCGCGGACTTGTTATCTAGAAACTTTACGTCACAGGATTGAGATAACTTTCTTGTCTTGATGTTGACAATGGACATAATTTTATAATTATTATTTCTAATTGTGAATATTAATTTCATTATATCATTTTTGACGATAGATAACATGCATAGATTATAGTCGGTCACATCTTCGCCACCACTCTCTCACGTGCCACGAGTGTCACGTTTGGGAGCGGGGGGGATGATGTTGAGGACTGTTTCGCGGTTTGCAAGCATGTGAATGATGGCCACATTCGCATGCGTGCACCACCAGACACCTCAATTGAATTAATACCAGAAATCGCGCAGATCGATGTATGACGCGTCAAGCCTAGTTACATTTAGTCTATGTATGGCCATTGAGCCGAATGGCAGTGTTGGAATGTGTGGTGAAACCACTTAAGGATTGTGTTTTAATATGTGGCACAGCCACTGACTAGATATATATGTGGAACGGCAGATCCACTGGAAGGTGTGAAATAGCGTGAGAATCCGTATCAAATTGAATATAGGACCAGATAGAGTCCAGAGTAGAATCGCGAATAACGCAGATTACGTTCACCTTGAACTTATATACATGGCAGTTAAAGCCTGGCGAAGTAAGCCAAAGATGTTGAATAATGATACATAGACAGGATCTATAGATTTACGGATAATGTACTCACTAGCATTGTGAAGGGATAATAATTCCAAGGATCGGATTCAGTAGGAGTTGGCTGCACACTCTATTACGCTATAGACTTAACGGTTAACACAGACGAGCTAAGTCTGTGAGAGGAACATTGCGTAGAGCTTAGTACTATGTTAAAGCCACGTTAATGTGTGAGAAATGTGTTACGCTCATTGTGTAAAAGGATATATATATTAAATTGTTCAGTCGTCAATGGAACTTGTTAATTGCCTGAATTATTCAAGTTCTCATTCTGTGCTGTGACTGTTGTTAATCCTTGCAAGGTCAGTCCAGATTATCACAGGTATTCATAAGACTAACTATAATATAACCAACACTGCGGGAGAATTATTATACAACGACGACACTGAATATAATAATAATTAAATCACACAATAATGGCTTAAAACTGCAATCGAACTATAAGCTGGAATTAGAATAGATGAATCATAATATCTGAAGTATTGACAAGCAACCCAATAACTCACGTCCAACGGTGCTGAATCTTTTAATAACAACTAGCAAGAAGAGATACAGCGGGACCGTAACAGTCAGTCATCAGCCAAGGACCAAAGAAGAAGAAGAGGGGTGCGCCAGTAAGACTAAACTCTAATAATGAGTATGTCAGGAAGTCTAAACTCTAATAAGGGGTATGCCGGGAAGACAAAACTCTAATAAGGTGTACGCCAGTAAGACTAAACTCTAATAAGGGGTACGCCAGTAAGACTAAGGGGTACCAAGAACAAAATTGTTGGTTGACATGAAACAAAATTAAGGGTCTCAATTATTTTTTTAACTATGTTCTAATATACATGTAACAGCTTTATGATATTAAAAATGTTGTTATGTACTAAATAATTGTTCTTTATGAAAAACTAATAAATATTTTTGTTAATTCTTATATGCACGTACAAGGTAAACTGTAGAGCGTAATACCTATCGTGTCGAGTAACGGGTACGATTTATGTCACGTTTCTAAACCCTACTGCAATTACTTCGTTATCTGTCTCGCAAGTTTTTTTCACTTTTAATTTCTTTGAGCTATCTCATCGTTGTCCGTCTGTTTTATTTTCAACATGTTTTGGTTCCCTGTTACAATAACCCCCTTATTTGTCTTCCCTGATATCACCATATTCCTATTCCCTGTTACAATATCTTTCAATTCCCTTATACATATTTCACCGTCAGCCATGAGCATGCTTTTAACTCTGTCTCATCACTGCCTGCCTACCATTATAAACAACGTGATATCCCTATTTCCCATAGTTAGAACATCATATATTAGCATAAATTATACATGTCATAGCGTAGGAAGAATAAAGGGAGTCCCTCAGCGTGGTTTCCAAAACCAATGGGTCCTAATGATGTCATACCCCCCCACCCGCCCACACCCAACCCACGGGTAGTGATATTGGATGCCTAGCCTTCTCGGATAAGGACGAAAAAAATAAGACGTCCCGTGTGCAATCCCTCGGCAGTTGGAAATCGTAAAGAGTAGGCCATACGGCCGCTGCCCTGGCAAAAATTACAAAATTAGAAAAAAAACCTGCCTACCACAAACATATTTACAGAATATGTGATTCCTGTATACACCAATTCGGATCCTCACTGTTGCTACGGAGTTCGTGCACTGTGCTGAGATCCTCCTTGTGTGACCTAAGGGAGGAGATCTGAGCACTGATGGAGTTGTACGTGTGCAATGAAGATGGTCCTTAAAACCAAACCAAGTCCCACAGAAGATGCTGCCGTAGGAGAATGAAGTGTTAGAGACTTCACCCTACTAAGTCCAGCTATCTAATTAAGTGGGGTGACCAGTTTCCTTCCTCACTACCGTTTGCCTTTCTTAACTCACGAGCAGAGCCAGGTACCAATTTACAGCTGGGTAGACTGGAGTGCGATGCAACCAAGTTTCAGTAGATAGAATAGCACTGTTAAAACTACCCCCGAAATTATCGACACCCTAAAGCAGTACGCCGGTAGGAATAAACTCTCATAAGGCATATTCCAATAAGACTAAACTCTCATAAGGGGTACGCCAGTGAGATTAAACTCTCATAGAGATACGCCGGTAAAACTGAATTCTAATAAGGGAAAACGCCATCACTGTATGATTGGAAAACGTTGCAATGCATGATGTATGCAATAAACGCTACAGAATATACGCATCTGTGACTTCTTCTAAAGGTATTTCATTCACAACACATACAGACATACACAAACAAAAGGAATACCGTCAGTGCCAGACGAGCATACCAGATATTTAGACAATAAGAGAGAATCAAAACAGCACCAAGCTGAGGTTTTATCGCCACTTTCCTATAAAATAAACACCGTTTATGTGCTTGGATGTTTCACGAATTTATACCCGCCCGCGCCTTATTTGCTTCACTGAATCTACACAAAACGCTTAATGCGCTCGACACGGCTAATGGATTCATGCACAGACCGGGTTAGAAACATCGTATAACCAACAAGACGTATTATTACGCGTGTCATTTTTGTCAGAGAATACATATCCTCCGGGAATCAGCCTGTTGGCTTAAATATGTTATGACAATATGAAGGAATATATTTCAAAATATATCACGTCATTTATGCTATTATATGCAAACGTTGCAATATTACTTACATCGGCCAAACGGGCACACGACTGTGGGACCGACTCTGCAGACACCTCTA
>JAMPIV010022616.1:45000-95619 GCA_024509875.1 Oreohelix idahoensis
CGCAAACAGTGACAGCAGTAAGACTTAAAACATCATCACATATGTAGCTGTTCCCATTGCTTATATAATCATGTATGTTATAATCACGGATGTTATAATCGTGGATGTTATAATCATGGATCTTAAAATCAGGGATGTTATAATAATGATGTTATAAGCAGCAATGTTATAATCAGAGATGTTATATCATGATGTTATAATCAGGGATGTTATAATCAGGGATGTTATAATTAGGGATGATACAATCATGGATATTATAAACATGGATGTTAAAATCGTTCTTGCTATAATCATGGATATTGTAACCATTGATGTTATAATCATAGATGTTATGATCATTGATGTTTATCATCATTGATGTTATAATTCGCCAGAGCGGTGTTGTAACCACTACGCTAGCGCGGCCCCCAGGGATGTTATAATCTTTGATGCAATAAACACAAATGATATAAATATGGAAATTTCAAACACGGATATTATAAACAAACTAAAGAGCTGTGTTACACTCATTAAAATTTCAAATTAAAACTCAATAAACGTTTTCACTAGCAGAATGAACGCAATAAAGCAATACTTTAAAAAAACGTTAAGAATCTAAATACACGACGTAGGTTCATGAAATCTTAGCAGAGTATGCGCTTTGAAATGGCCGTTAAGATACGCTACTTGTAAAACCTCAAACTATAGTTCTTGAGTTGATTACTATACACTTCTCTGGTAACATTTGATGACATATAATTAGCTATCAATCTTTTTAACACGTGACAGCATATATTTATCCATTCTTCTGTACTGTCTGAGGATATATAATTATCTATTCCTATTTTAATATACAGTATATATTGTTTGTCTGTGAAACACGGGGGATATAAAACAGAACGTCACATTCTTTCATAAATGGGTGCTTGCGTAGACAAGAAGGATTGAAATGGTATGACAAGATTCCCAATGTGGAATTGCTAACAAGAACCAGACAGGCGCCTGTGGGGTGGCGCACGACAAGAAACTTGACAACTTCTGTGAAGACCTATGTTCATTGCGGAGATGAAGAATGATGAATGAGTTAATTTTAATATAGGAGGGCAGATAAATATCTATTCTTCTATTAATATGACGTGTAAATAATTACTTATTCCTGTGGTAATATGTGAGGATACATATCTCTGGTAACATTTCAGGGTGGACAACTAGCCACCCCCCTATGGTCTTATTTGTAAAACGAACACAACATATTTAACCCATACAATTCACACCGGAAATGCTTCACGCCCAGCAAGCATAACCGAGCGTTATAATTACTTCCCCTTCAACGATTCAAGTCAATGAGTGTCTACGGTTGAAAGCACAGCCGTTTCTTCTCTTGCAATAGGGTCTCTCAAGGTCTTTCAGTAACGATATGTCGTCAGGTCTTTCAGTAACGACGTGTCGTCAGGTCTTTCAGTGGCGAAGTGTCTTCAGGTCTTTCAGTAACGATATGTCGTCAGGTCTTTCAGTAACAATGTGTCGTCAGGTCTTTCAGTAACGATATCTCGTCAGGTCTTTCAGTAACGATATGTCGTCAGATCTTTCAGTAACGATATGTCGTCAGGTCTTTCAGTAACGACGTGTCTTTTGGCCTTTCAGTAACGACGTGTCTTCAGGTCTTTCAGTAACGACATGTCATCAGGTCTTTCAGTGACGATATGTCGTCAGGTCTATCAGTAACGACGTGTCTTCAGGTCTTTCAGTCATGATATGTCGTCAGGTCTTTCAGTAACGATATGTCGTCAGGTCTGTCAGTAACGATGTGTCTTCAGGTATTTCAGTAACGATATGTCATCAGGTCTTTCAGTAACGACGTGTCTTCAAGTCTTTTAGTAACGACGTATCTTCAGGTCTTTCAGTAACGACGTGTCTTCAGGTCTTTCTGTAACGACGTGTCTTCGGGTCTTTCAGTAACGATGTGTTTTCAGGTCTATCAGTTACGACAGGTCTTTAAGTAACGACGTGTCTTCAGGTATATTAATAACGACAGGTCATTCAGTAACGACGTGTCTTCAGGTCTTTCAGTAACGACGTGTCTTTAGGTTTTTGAGTAACGACGTGTCTTCACGTCCATCAGTAATGACAAAACGACGTGTCATTAGGTCTTTCAGTAAAGACGTGTTTTCAGGTCTTTCAGTAACGACAAGTCTTTCAGTTACTACAAGTCTTTCAGTAACGACGTGCCTCCAGTTCTTTCAGACATTGATACAGATTTCTCTAGTTCTCTGTATTAAATATATGTCTACAGTTCTTTTATGTATTGGCGCTTCTCTCCAGTTCTCTCTGCTATTAATTGAAATACTTCACTCTAATTCTCTATTTTATTAATAACCGGCGAGTAAAAGAAAAATGGCTAATGCGACTTACTAGGATAAACAGCGAAGAGAATTGTCTACGTTACGGACACACGACCTTGACCAGGAACTAATGAATGAAGACAGAAGAGGCAGAAAGCGAGAAATAAATTAATACATTTAAAAAGTGCATTACAATGAAATGATAGAAATCGCTAGTGTTGCTCTCGTAAGAAAAAAAAAACACATACAAAACTGTAAGAGAGATATCAACAGTGTTAGGCTGACCATTGCTGTCTTCAGATATATTCAAGTTAAGATATGAAAATGATAGCAGAAGACGAAGAATCGTCATCTCCATCATCATCATCATCATCACTTTCCTTTTCAATCCTTATGGAGCATTATCATTTGCCGGAGGCCTGCACCGAGCATTCACCTGCTCTTGCGATGGTGACGTCTGGAGCTGTTTATTTGACATGGTGACAATGTCAGCCTTACGCATCACCACATATAAGTAGCCGTGTACAACACGCCTGAGGGACTAGTAGTCCATTTCTTTCTTCGTGCCACCAAAGACCCCCCGGGGGAACCTGCACGAGACAAGACAAAGAATATTTCTGCGATATCCTTATCACAATAGTTCTTCCCCCTACCTTGCGTGAATTAGTTTCCGTTGTTGCTGACAATCTTATATTAGGTTAAAAAAAGGTAAAGGTAGTCATAGCAGATACTGCCGTAGAGCAGTGATGTGTTAGAGATGTAACCATACTCCAGCACCGAGAGGTGGGGGGTGACCAGTTCCGTTCCTCGCTGCCTTTTCCTTCCCTAACTCAGGAACAAAGTCAGGTACCGAATTTCAGCTGGTTAGACTGGAGCGTGTCGATACAGTGAAACGAACCCGGCACCATTTCCGCGAGAGAACTGCGCTCTAACCACTGTCAATAAGGCGTTCAATCTCAAGTCAAGGAACAATAAATACAAGTGACAAACGACACTTCTTCTCTCCCCTCCCCATTCGTCCCGCCATTAAACCCATCCACACGTGGCGAAAAGATCCACCAGATATGACGTGTGACAAAGATGATTACAATTTTATTTGATGCGTGTCTGACAGATAAGAGGGTTAATTAAAAATCACAACTTGAAGGTCTGTAATGGGCTGTTTAAACAAAATAAATAAGTGAAATAAAAACTGCAGCAATGGTTCTGAAACTGTTCCATCTTAACTTAAGCAAACCCCACCTCCCCATTATTAGATACTATTTATGATAATATCGGAAGCCTCCCTTATCTCATAAATAAATTTTTTTAAAAACCACGCGGCTCCTAGTTAACAGAAATGCACCATTAAATTAAAATAACTATACGATTTTTTTAAAAATAAGTTTTTCCCTTGTTGATTAAAAACATTCAACAAGAGGTTTCAAATAACGGCACAGGTTTAGCTGTGAATTAAGGCCCAAAAAACGTTTTGTTATCGTAGGGTTTAAAGGGGGAAAAAAACAACAAAAAACGAAATCCTATCATAATTTACATGCAGGTCTAAATACTAACTATATCACGGGGTCTTTTATGTTGGGACATGCGCCCTAATATAACAGACGGACGCTGCGTCTGGGCTGAACGGAGCAAAATGTTATATTTAAAAATAGGCAAGTATATATAATTTTTTTCTTCTCGCAGTTTCTTAACGACTTGATAAAATGTATGATAAGAAAGACGATAGTGCGAAAAAAGCGGCGACTGGCAGAAAGGTTAGAAGGCTAATTCTCGAAGCAAAATTACCGAATTAGAAACCAGGTCGCGTCACGCTCCAGTCAACTCAGCTGTTAAGTGTTACCTGACTCTGCTCTTGAGTTAGGGAAGGCAAAGGCAGCGAGGAAGACAACTGGTCACCCCACTTCACAAATGTGAGACCTAGTTTCAGTGAAGTCTGTAACACTTCACTCCCCTACTGCCGCATCTGCTATCGGAATACCTTCCCTTTTTTAGTGCAACAAAGTAAATTACGTACCTTGTTACATACTGTAGGTAATTGAGTTTTGCTTTTACTGTGAGTACCACTCAAAGAACTTGTTTACCCACACACAGGAGCAAGAAAATATGGGGTATAGTTTCGCCTTGGGGCTTTCAATTAATCACTCAATACCCTTTAGCTCCTCATGGAGCATCAGCCTTCAAATACATGCCAAATACTCCTGTCAAATGCCATCAACTCAAGTTCTTTCCATGTTTTCCTCAACATTTTCACTTCTGTATCTAGTTCTCTTCTCCACGTTTTTTGGTCTACCTCTGCCTCTCTTTCCCTTGGGATTTTAGAACTAGGACTGCCTTGTAATGCTATCAACATGTTTCTTCAATGTGTGTTCTATCCATCGCCAGCGTCTTCTTCTCATCTCTTGTTCCACTGGCACTTGTCTGGGGCTTTGGACATCTGCTTTTTGATTACCAAATCCCATTTATTAAATAAATAAATAGAGAAACTCGAGGCATGTGAAAATTAAATGAATAATACACAAAAATGGCTATGTTGCCGGCACTTGTAAGAAATAAAGAAGTAGAAGACTAGACAACTCAAAAAACAACAGAAGTGATAGGTTTACCGGGGACTCACTCCAACGCAGAACCATCCGAACGGCAAATTGCCTGGTTACAGGAGTGAATCCTGATTAATCACCCTGCCTACTAATGAGTGCCTGCAACATACCTAATTATGTGTATTATTCATTTAAAATAATCACACGTACGTTACTGAGGCCCTTAAAGGGAACAAAGAACTAATGTAAATCAGGAGAGACGATCTGGGGAGAAGATCCGCGGAACAGGTAGCCAGCGCTTCTCGGCGTAGCCAGCGCATCTCGGCGTAGCCAGCGCTTCTCGGCGTAGACAGCGCTTCTCGGCGTAGCCAGCGCTTCTCGGCGTAGACAGCGCCTCTCGGCGTAGACAGCGCTTCTCGGCGCATTTAAAGAAGGTTTATAAAAGTAAAGATAGTCCCATAGTAGATACTGCCGTAGAGGAGTGAAGTATCAGAGACTTCACTATACCAGATCCAGCTTTATGAGGTGTGTGCCCAGTTTCCTTCGTCAATGTCTTTGCCTTCCCTAACTCACGAACAGTGTCAGGTACCCATTTACAGCATGGTAGACTGAAGCGTGATGCCACCAGGATTCGATCTCGGAACCCGTTAGCTTTGCCGCGAGAGGCAAGCGCTCTAACCGGTCTACCAGTCGGATGCTCATAAGGTTGATAAGCACGTGTTAAGGTGTTAAAAGCAGATAAGTTTATTTACTTGATCATTTAAAGTGTTTACAGCATTATCAACTTGAAACCTCGCTAATCAAAGTGGGACATGAACACAATACAATACTTATAAAATACTGTATACTGTCGGTTATTAAGTACAATATGTAAACCCAACAAAGATATATATATATAAAAAATACTTAGAGCAGGGTTTCTTAACCTGTGATCCCCTTGAGGGTCTATGAATAGATTCTAGGGGGTCCGACAACATAACCTAAACATTTTTATTTTATTTTCACAAAACTTTTTACTCGGAAACTTACCATAGAGTTTTTGTATTCAAAGAAACATATACTTTTTCACAGACTAGTTTTTGTATTCCTTATAACTTTATGTAAGCTTAATGATATTTCTTTGTAATAAAATATATTAATTGTATGCGCCAATGTCATTTTTTTTTTCTTCTAAAAAGGGATCCGTAGTCTTCACCAGATTACACTGACTAACAAAAAAAAACTTTTTTTTTCTTTCTCTAACATTTCTATGTGTTTCTGGTCAATTTTAATGCGCTGTTTTTAAATCTGCAAACCGTTTTTCTCTATCAGGTCGGGATCTCTAGAAATACGCAATTGAAGTTTTTTAACAACGCATACAGTATTACAACATCATTCGTACAAGAAGTATAACAGTTATGTAGGCTTGAATTTCTTTGCAGTCGACTTTCGTCGGTGAATGGCATGTGGTACATCGCGATGAAGCATCCAACAATAATCGGCAAGCATGGTCACACTCCACCGTCCTTGATAACGTGACTCCATTACGGCGATATCTTGATGGAATCGTTCTCCATGTTCATCGCTGACTTCGCCAAGGTTGTCAGGGAAAAAGTCAAGATGCGAATCGAGCAAATGGATTTTGAGGGACATGTTACAGCCCATAATTCTGTATGCATCTATGCACTGCTTAACAATATGCAACATAGTCAACAGATTTGTGATTTCCCAGAAAGTTATCGACGATCGATTTGAATGCCATCCAAGCGCGAAGTTCACTATCATGTAACAAGTTCTCGAATTGTTTGTCTGCAATAACTTTCCTAATCTGAGGTCCTACAAAGATACCTTCCTTTATCTTTGCATCGCTAACTTGCGGAAACTTTTCTCGAAGATAAGTGAAAGCTTTGCTCGTTTTATCTAACGCTTTTACAAAATTCTTCATGAGCCCCAACTTTATATGTAACAGTGGTAAAATGAAGCTGTCTTTGTTAACTAATGGCTCGTGTATTACATTTTTATGCCCGAGCTGCATACGATCCCGGATAGGCCACACCTTTCTTGCATAATGTTCCTGTCTGTTGCGGCTGTCCCATTCACATCGGAAGCAACACAATTTAGTATACCCAGTCTGCATGCCCGTGAGAATTGCAATGACCTTAGGTCTCCACAAATCCGCCATTGGTAGTCATTGTACTTTATTTTTTCCAAACGTATAGCCATATTGTCATAAGTTTCTTTCATATGAACAGAGTAGGTGACTGGAATTGATGAAAATAAATTTCTGTTATGCAATAACACGGCTTTTAGACTAGTCTTGGAAGAATCGATGAAAAATCGCCATTCGTTGACTATGTGCTCATGACCGTTTACATCTTTGCAATAGCAAATGTCATCATCCATCTCAAAGTATTCAACAAGTTCTCTGTGTCTATGACGAAATTTAGATATCGGAGTATTGGGCACTCCAAAAGGCATCGACTTATGCTTCGGCGATTTTCGTAACCAACCTGCCAATGTATCGAACAAACTGCATTTGGCTTCCAAGAGTTATTTGCATCATCAACTTTCGAATCGAAATAAAGTTCATATGCTTTCTTTAGTAATGGTGTAAAGTTTTTCTGGTCAACACGATCGGTAAAATATCCGCACACGTAACAGAACAGATCAGCCGAATTTCTACAACTTCTAGAAGCCATATTTTGCTCAGAATTATTTCAAAATACAGTAACTATTTGAAAAATCGCGTAACATATGTCATGCATCTTTTAGCAGTATAAAAAGTAGAATTATGTTGCTTTTTATTAATTTTTAATAAGTTATATAGTAAAAATGAAACGGGGCAAATAACGGTTTCCCAAAAATATATTTATTCACAAATATCTTAAGAACCCGACGTGATAGAGATAAACGGATTTCAGATTTGAAATCAGCGCAAGAAACTGACCTAAGAACACTTATTCTTATATAAGAAAGAAAAATGTTGTTTGTCAGTGTTATCAAAGGGGTCCGTATCCTTCACCAGATTATCACAGGGGTCCATGGCAGAAGAAAGGTTAAGAACCATTGACTTAGGCGGAAACACAGAACTAGACCAAAAGATACCCGGAAATTATTGTTCAGACTGCATGAATGTGTAAAATAAACAAAAGAAAGCAGAATGGTGTAAGTATTTCAGTTTAAAAATGAAAAATAGTACAAGATTTACACGATTTGTGAACAAGATAGACAGATGGACAGATAGACAGATGGACAGATAGACATATGGACAGATAGACAGATGGACAGAACTTAAACTTTTTAACAGAACTGAAACAAAGAAGTGCGACAAGACATTTGAGAAATTTAAAGGAATCGAGAAAAAGATAAAGGAACTGGTAATTGCATTTGTTTAAAAAAAAAAACTGAAAGCTTTAAAAAGCTGGAAACGAGAAGAAAGAAGAGAGAGAAGATGA
This sequence comes from Oreohelix idahoensis, assembly GCA_024509875.1. Taxonomy (NCBI): domain Eukaryota; kingdom Metazoa; phylum Mollusca; class Gastropoda; order Stylommatophora; family Oreohelicidae; genus Oreohelix; species Oreohelix idahoensis. The sequence continues at coordinate 53,293 of JAMPIV010022616.1, forward strand.
GAATTTTAAGAAAAAGGTTAATGATAATCGGAAGGAATTAAAAAAAAACACATGCAGGAAACAATGTCGAAGAAAGAGGAGAGACAGAAGCGGACTGAAGAGTTTTAACAAAAAAATTGACTTCATAAAATTACATCACTAAAAAACAACCACTCGCCGTGACAGGGCAGAACTCAATACGCTTAAACCAAACCTGGGACCCGATAAGCTCACTGTTTACCTGGGACATCTAGACCTGGCAGTTTTCAAATACGGAAAAGTACACATGCACCTCTAGAGTTATGTTTGAGATATTGACTGAAGTCAGCAAGTAGGTACTTCTATGAAAGGGATGAAGGCAAGAACAGTGGTGATCAGTGGGATATATAGATACATAGATAGATAAAAAGACAGTCAGGCAGGAAGATGCGATAGATACATACAATTTAACTAATTATCCCCATTTTCTTTCAGCTCGAGCGTTGACAACCAATACGATTCAATGTTACAAGCACAATTTTTCTCATTTCAGTATTTAATAATCTGTCCCCAGTTTTATGTTGTCGTATGTTTCAAATGCTCAGTGGAGTACCAGAGGGTCTTTGAAGAGACAGCGAAAAAATAGTGCTAACTTTACCTGAGGTTAGTCGTAAGAGATGACTAATGCGACGTGCATGTGCTAATAAACCTCAGCATGTACAATATATTGCTACAGAAACCCCGACTGCAAAAGCACTTGAGTGCTTTGGGGCAGGGTTCCTGCAAAGGAGCCAGCTATAGCTGTGGCCCCATGTTCCATAGGGAGCGAAGAGAGAAAGGCTGATGATAATGATATCTTTTACACATATCTTGTTGATGATTCTCAGTAGCAGCGGTTCCCAACTTTTTTTTTTTAGGCCCCCTCGATTTGAAGTAAACCTTCCCGTACCCCTTTCGTGTTCTTCTTCTTTAGTCCTTGGCTGCTGACTGACAAAGCAATCAGTGACCATCACGCCTGATGGCGTCTTGTAGGGCAGTAACAAACTGTCTTCGTGTGGTGCCCCAGCTCTGGTTCATATTTGCATCTCTGCCTCCACGTTTCTCCACCAGGTAGCTTTAGGCCGGCCTCGCTTTCGCTTTCCTTCTGGAGTCAGTTTCCTTGTCTCGTTCATTGTTTTTACATTCCAAAATCCAATACTGGTTTCATGTTTAGCGACCGGGATGTCCGTTTTCATGTCAGTGGCTTCCTTTCGGCTTTCACCGCTGGTAGTCATACGAGTCTCAGACTCCAGATATCCATCCCGCAGCAAAGCTTGTTCATCTGTTGCTGTTTCCGTAACATGTGTGATTTTGTTTTACATAATGTTGCGCCTCCTTTTGCGCAACGCAATGTGTTCATGATTTTGAACCATCGCGGTGCTCAACGAGAACGTCACTAGATTAAAATGACGTCAAATAAAATAATTACGTAGACGCGCGTGCAGAGTAACGAGTTATCTTTTGGCAGTGTCTCCAGCCGGAATGGCTGCGTTTGTGTGAGCTCTGGCCGATGTGTTTCATGTCCGCTGATATGTCTACAGATATGGATAATATTTGATTATATGCTTGCCAGAGATGTATATGTGCCTATAAGATGATTGACGATTGTGTACTCTAGAATTAATTCGCGGACGTGGGCTTTACAGACGGCGCGATATTATTACTTGAACTTTGATGGCCCGTTGTAGTTGGCCTGTTTGTAAATGATAATTATGAATCATCATACCCATGTGTAGCTGCGTGTTGAGTAATATGTGAATAAGTTATAAAGAATCGTCAGCAAGAGTGAGCTACAGTTATTTGACGAGTTACTGTTGTCGTTTCCATTGGAATTTTTAATCGTTGTTACCCTAGATGTTACTTGACCAATCTTATCATCACTTTGAAACACCAATATAAAAGAATGGAACGCAACACGTGTGTTGGCTCTGTGTTAAAACCCCCAACATGGAGGACCAGGGTGCCAGTTTTTGTCTGACCGGTAACCAGAAAAAAAGCGCACATGAAAAAACCCACACGAAAATTGCGCACAGAAAGAACACCACTGCCATAAATGCGCACTAGAAAAATGCGCACACGGAAAATTCCTCACACCGAAAAATGTCCACACGGACAAATACGCACACGGACAAATACGCACATATAGTAATTTTCGTATTCACAATATTATAAAGTATTAAACTCTAAATAAAACGTTATGTGCATTGTGCAATTTTTAAATACGTTTAGAATTTTACATACTTGAATGAGTGTTAGCATGGTTAATGCAATATTATCGGCAAGATACGGGCTGAAAAGATGCAAAAAATATGTTTTACTTAATTTAGATTTTAAGATATTGATGTTTGTATTTAAAATATATATATATATATATATAATATTTCATATGGGTTAAGTCTTTAAAATAGGGGATTTTGATCATGCGGCTAACGGTAAGTATTATTATTTGTTGGCAACAGTGCATATTCGATGCGGTACTATTTTATAACTAGCAATAACCCGTCAAAATTGACAGGTTTTTAATTATAGTGTGTTGTTTATGTTACATGTATTACAGACGGTATTATTACTACTGTGGTCATTTCATTGCAGGCAACCGTCATTAGATATTGGCAGTGAAAATTACATTGATGTATCAAATATGAAGACATGGAGTAACCTTCCTAAATGACATGTGAAGCAGTGATAATGATCTAATGGACCGGAAATTGACTAAATAACTAACATTTCTTTTATGACAACATGTCTCGTATTGTTCGTGCATCTTTTAAAATCTTGCCCTGGTCGACTTACTGCCTACGAGAAGCATCTGCAGCTTGTTTTGCAGCCATCTTATCATTTTGATCCATAATAATAAGTCTGCAATACTTTAAATTACAATTTTGTCTTGAAGAAATAATCAAAAACTTACATTTTAAGGTTATTTTTAAGAAAAAATGATGAGTTAAATTCGTTTCCCGAATGAAACTGGAAGAGTATCTTGATTGTCTGTTGATTTAATCTGCATCCCCGCACCTTCCTGTCTCCAGTCCATGTACTGTTTATCAATTGTGTTGTTGGCTTCTTTCCACAATCAAACTGTTCATGCACACCGTCATTTGCGCACTTTTCTATTTTTGGGAGAGTACATATAAGGGAAAAATATAATTATTGTCTAACTTCCAACCACAGTTGCTACCCTTTGCTGTGGTTGAAAGTGAATGTACTCTCTCGAAAATAGAAAAAAGCGCAAATGACGGTGTGCATGATGTGACCGACCGACCGACGTACTTATGACGGGAATTATGGTATTCGATATCCCTTCAGTATTACACATCCGGATTAGGCGGTTACCTACAACGTTTCGGTGAGTACCTTTGTGGCCGTATGACCTATTACCATAGCATTTATTCGTGCTAGTAATCAGTTATAATAAAACATAAGAAATTACTATTAACTACTATAGAGAATAAACAGAGCAGTTACGACATTTCGTAGTTAACCAAAATACGAGTTACATTAAGTATAGGATGACATAAAAACGAAAATAAATATATGTCACTCTGGGCGGGAGTTGCCTAGCAAAGAGTGGCGCAAATAGGAATAGCCTTACTCCCTGTACAGATCGCTTGAAAGAATAACCAATAAATAAATTAATAAAATATTCACTTATCCAATCAAAGGGTAGCAAGTTCGCGCACTACTCGGAGACGCCAAGATATATTATTTTGGTAGTCTGTTGTAAAAATGAGCCCTTGCATATAGGATGTGATATTAACTTTGCGTGGGTAGCAACATGGCGCTCCCCCAGTCTGTCACAAAAGTCCTAGGCTCCTACGTTGTGATATACAACAGAACTTATCAGTGTATTGCATTATTCTTCAAGAAATTTGCAGACGCAAGAAGAAACTATTTTTCTCTGTATGAGAAAATATGTATGAAACAGATTTTGTAACTTGTAGTCATACAAGTAAGTACAAGCAGTACGAACTTTAATTCTATTTCAGCTAGAAGTCAGAGAATACTACGTTATGCAAAAAAGCAAACGAAACCAGAAATTATAAAACTAAAACTAGTAGAGGCTCCTCAACAAAAGACGCCATATACTAAAGAAACCTCTTATAAGCAAATTGAAGAAAACACAGATACTGATGAATGTTTGAATCTGTGTTGGATGGAATTAAGGAAAAGGCAATTTATTATGCATGCAGCATATTCACCATTGACACCCTTGTAACCAGCTGACATCTGATTGTGCAATTTTGTCGTTGATGTTTGTGGCAGATTATGATAATAGATTTCATATTATCTATCTTCTTTATCTATACTTTCCTTTTTACTTCCTCTTCGCCTACGCCTGTGGGTTTAAACCATAAACCCCTATATGCTCAGATATCTGCCTCTCTTTCTAATTTAGCAACGCATTTTATTGCGGTTAGCTAAGTTCTTTAATGAGAGATCTAATCGTGTTAATTCGTTCTCGACAGGGATAATAAGGAAGACCATTGTCTATCACTTTTCCCTGATCTGTTCGCCTACAAGTTAATTATTCACGGTGAAAGATTTGAGATCAAAGACGAGCTCGCTCATATTTCGTTTATGACCATAGTCTGCAGGCAGTAATAGGGTGATCTGGTAAGACGAGGAAATCTCGCACGAGTCGGGTCTATTACGTTACGTCGTATCTCAAATGAGTCCGTACGCAACAGAGAGAGTCTGGTTTCGGCACTGGTACGAAGAAATTCGTTTGATTCGCAGAATGAGAAGGAAATATGTAAATCTGGACGTTGGTGCTAAATGTATTAAGTATGGGCTAATTTCTTTCTTTCCTATATTTACACCCCATCAGTTTAGACTTCATGCATTCAGATTCCGCAGTTTCTCTAGACATATCTAGCTGCGTTTCTAGATTACTTTATTCAGTAAAATCTCAGTTTGCGTTGGAGAATAGTCTTAAGTAGTTCTGTGTGAGCATTTGGGTCAAGCCCAAAATCTACCAGCGGTTTCAGTATATATGAGAATAACCTAGAAGAAACATTTTGTACTTAAATACGTGGGTTTCCAAGTTACAACCTGTCTGGCATTGTGTTTGCACCCAGAAAGAGACAGAGTATCCATCTCACGAACTTTAAGACTAAATGCAGTAACTGGGCCTATCGAGCCAGATTATATTTCTTCCCTAAATCTCATGTACATTCAGCCCCTGTGGCGAGAAAAATTACAAACAGTAACATTTCCGACGTTTGACCAATTGTGGTGTGACCAATAATTTTATATTGAGAAAAGTTACCAACCTGTCATTTCCTAAGTACTGAAAACATCGAGATTCTGACATTGTGAGCCCACTTAAAAATTCTTACCTGAACTGATTCAAGTGACATAAACAGTAATCCTAAAATATAGTTGTAAAGTGAACGCTCCCTGGAACATTGGATGAAACCTGTATCTGCAGAGCTGGGGTTCTCTTTATCAAAAGGAACACGGATTCACTGTGTGTGTGTCCTAAAGTTTGCGCCTGAAGGTGCAAGACATCAAGTTTGTAGGTAAGAAAGAATGTCAGTGGCCACTGGTGAATGAACAGAGAGAAAGCAGGACTGAGTGATTCCCTTATGGTATAATTTATGCACCCACTTTGTGTTTTCATTATGCAAGTTTGTTGCTAATGATGTTTTCCTCTTAGAATAGATTAATATATCAACTCTGTTCTTAACTGTAGAGCGAAATCCTAGATCATAGCGTATAAATCTGTGACTCTTTGGGGGCTATAACTTTTCTGCTAACGGGATCGTGGGCTCAACAGAGGGGGAAAAGATTACACCTATGGGTCTATTCTTTTTAGTAATTCTTTAACTTATGTGTATTTATATGTGATTGATATTCAAATTTATGGTTGTGGTGAAATTCTTATGATAAATAAAATTTACATAAACTTATTCAAGTGTGTCGGTCAGCTCGTCCAAAAATATATATATTCCATTGTTATAGTTTTCACGTCTGTGCGTCTAACTGTCGTCACTTATGTGTGTGGGTATGTGAGTGGTATATATATTAATATATATATATATTCTAGTAGACTGTCTGACTAATCTAGATCTGTTGTAGAGATAGGCTGACCGAGAGAAGCTTCTCGAGTTTCAGGGACAGACTCTATTATTTTCCACCATCTCACTCGTGAAAAATCTATTTCTATTATTATCTCCCACTGAGCTATCACCTGTTCTATTTCTATTCAGAAGGGACCAATCTATGTCTTAATTCCCCTATCACAAATCTACGACAGTGTTAAAAAGTTCAACTGTTTAATAAACCTACACCCTTACTGAAGATCATTTACTGTTGGACAAACTTACCTTGTTGTGGATGTACTGAACATTATATTGCATTACCTATCATTACCACTATCTCTCACCAACTCAAGAGGAACGAACCAACCTGGGTACAAATTAACATAAACCAAGGAAATACTATCTCTGGCGGACTTTAAGCCAGTATAGTCACTTACTTGGGTAACACAATAAAATTTCACCATTACTTGTGCATCTAAAACCCAAATCAAATAATCTCTTTAACCTGACTGCCTTTTAATTACAACTACTTTTTATTGCTTTTTATTTTAAATGTACATTATTATATAAGATATTATAGTTTTATTAAATTTTTTTTTCGTAGTGCAAACAATGGAGTTTTCAAGAAGCCAAGAAGAACAACCAAGCTATCATTTACTTGGGGTTTGAATATCTAGCTTTTGGCACTATCAATGGAGTGGTGACTTGGAGATGCAGACAGAATCGCACTATAAAGTGCCATTCAATTATAAAAATAAAAGACGGCAACATAGGTCAAGAACCAACAGAACATTGTCATGACTCCTGTCCTCCAAAAGCAGGAGCAAACGTTGCCAGAAGCAAAATGAGGCAAGACATGAGAGCAGTGAGTGCTACTCCTCGCAATGTGATGGGACATGTGTTGTCAGGGTTAAATAATGATACACTGGCTTATATGCCCAGACAATCATCCCTCGCGAGATGTCTTCTCTATCACAGAACAGGCGGTAATTTGCCTAACCCAAAAACCATACATTTTGACATTCATGAGAAGTATGGTCAACTGGTACTTCACGATTCAGGTGTGGATGATCCAGACGGAATTCTGGTTTTAGGTGATAGAGATCTTATGCTCGAATTGAACAAAGATACCATCTATGGAGATGGCACCTTTGATAAAGTTCCAAATATGTTTTACCAACTGTATACGTGGCATGCCAAGGTGGGTAATTCATATCCGCCATGTATTTACATTTTGCTACAAAAAAAGAACATGGACACTGTAGTGAAGTGTATCTGTATCACAACACGCTCAAATTCCCCGCTTCAAAACCTAGTTAACGTATTTTTACAATCTATAAATAACCACACAATTTTGAAATTTGTCTGAAGGGCACAGTCAAATCTACCGCCAACAATTTAACTAGAGTATTTGAATATTTCTAAGAAAACAAGTAAAATTTTACCACCCCCTATACACCCACCCCAATATTTAGTGAAGGACGTAGTAAAATTTAACAACCAATCAAATCGTTAACTCGTTTTGTAGGCATAAGAAAATTTTGGTTGTAGTGAAATAATGCCCATTTTGGGTTTTTGAATAAACTTAAATAATTTATTTCTCCCTAACTGCAGATAATAAAAAGAAAAGGGATATCTTGAATTATAGCGCTGATATGGCTAAACACATAAACATAAAGGTTCCCTCATAATAATATTATCTTAACTTAGTAAAATTTAATTTAGTGATATTTTCTTAAAAATTACCCAGATGAAAAGGCTAAGGAATAATTAAAGGAAACCTATATAGGACGATAGAGGGCAATTGGCCGTTTAATTATCACTTTTGATAATTAAAATCGGTCTATAAATAACTAAGATATATAATATACAAATTTAGTCAGATTAACAAACACACTTAAAATCGCTCAAGTTTATAGTCCCCCAAAAATAGTTAACTTTTTTGACTCGTTTTCTGATTGGTTGAGGGTAGGGTGATAAAAATTAACACCTCCTTGTAAAATCAGGCCATTGTATTTTGAAAAGCCATGCCAAGCTGACATCAGCGGGAAGACTGTGTGACCAAGCCTTTGACGTCTGGACTAGAAAGCAGTGTTAAAACCTTTTTACTGCTAGTCAAGCTTGTGTATGTGATTATTCTTTACTTGGGGGTTGAATTACCAAGTACTACGTTGCTGCCATACCTGAGTGAAGAACATATGGGAGGAAGTGCTCATGATACAGTTTGAAGCCAAAACCCTTATCTTCATCTAGAAGGCGCAACTTTTGGGTGATGCTGAATTACTTGAGAAAACAGCAGCAACTATATTTTACCAGATAAGTCCGTTAGCCGGCTCTGGTGGTTCATCCCAAAACCACAGTTCATATTATAAAACTTATTTCCTGGGGAATGATGACACTAAGTAGACTGATATTGAAAGAGTGGTGATAGTATCCAACATAGTAACAAGAACAGAGGGTTTAGTCATTTCAGTGACTTTTGTTTACAGACATGGACAGAGTGTCCAACATATTTATTTCTAGTTTGTAAATATCCTTTTCTTGATTTTTAAGAATTCCTGACCCCATAAAGTTTGAGGTACAGGAACATTAAATTGTATATATCTCTATATATATCTAAACTTTTCAAACAGTCTTATTTACTTAATTTTCATTGAGTTAAAGTTCTGTTTTGAAATTAAATACATTTACTACATTACCCTAGACACCTTGCCATAACACACCACCCATATTCTTTAGTCCTGGGGAGATCTAAAGAGGTGACAGTTAGGGACCCAGAGAACTTCATCAGCATCAGTCTTTACTCTGAGAACTTACATAGTCTGACCTCACCTGGATTGTCTATACACCCTTGCTCTTTTCAGAGAAGGGGGTATTACTTATAAGATCAGTCTCTTATCTGGCCCTATCCTGGTATCCTCTGATACATCTATTTGTCCAGGATAGCCTATATTTAGTAACATCAAAACCTCTTATCACAGACACCAAAACAGAATGTTTGCAATAATGAAGCTATTGCTTCTAAATCTGGAACATCAAAAGATTTTAGTCGATTTTGAGAAGGCTTGTATGAATGCAGTGAGGATTGCCTTTCTGAGGTCAAAGGGTGATATTTTTATCTGTGTCAGAGTCTCATCAGGAAACTCAACAATGTTGGCTTGAAGACTGAATATGAAACTAATATAAACATAACAATTACACCGAAGTCTCTTGCTGCATTAGCCTTTGTCCCAGTCTATGATGTGAGAAGTGTCTATGATAAGCTTGCCGCCACATTTCCAGATGAAGACAGCTATAATGAGGTGCTCACGTACTTCTTTTCTACATAAATTGCGGGTGCAGCAGGTAGAGATCCCCAGTTTCCTATAAGAATATGAAATCATCATGATGCAGCCCTGGAACGGTCGGCAACAACTACAAACTGTTGTGAGGGATTTCACAACGCTCTTAATTCCCTGTTCCACTGCAGTCATCCCAGCGTGTGGTTTCTATTTGATGGACTGCAGAGGAACCTGGCTTGCCACAAATTAACACTGGTTAATGCACAGGCAGGTCGCCTAGAGGTGAAAAAGAGGAAATATGAGGCACTACATGACATGGTTGATAGTTCTGTGCAGCAATATGAGCAGGTGGAAGACAAACTTAATTACTTAAGGAGATTGGCAAATTTGCAATAAAGAATTACATCTGAATTATATATATATATATATATATATATATATATATATATATATATATATCTATTTATATATATATATATATATATATATATATATATATATATATATATTTTTTTTTTTTTTTAGTCGACATTTTTTTTTAGATATCGCCACTTTTGTATAGCAATGAATAAATATACTTATAACATAGCAAAATTATTATTTAATTATACTCGATAAAATCACAATGCAAATTGTTGCATATGAATATGAATATTTTAATCATAAGATATCAATAACAATATAATACCTATCGTAAATGGGGGATTAATGGTTATCTACAATTACAAATATCTATGGTACTTGAAATTGTGCATACATCTTAACCTTTGCGTGAAAATTACTATATGTGCGTATTTTTCTGTGTGGGCATTTGTCCGTGTGCGTATTTGTCCGTGTGGGCATTTTTCGGTGTGAGCAATTTTCCATGTGCGCATTTTTCGGTGGGAGGAATTTTCGGTGTGCACATTTTTCTTGTGCGCATTTAAGACAATGGGGTTCATTTTGTGCGCCATTTTCGTGTGGGTTTTTTTTCATGTGCGCTTTTTTCATTCCTTCCTTACCCCCTTAACTTTTAGTAAACCTTCCCGTAACACCTTGACTTTTAGTAAACCTTCCCGTAACACCTTGACTTTTAGTAAACCTTCCCGTAACACCTTAACTTTCAGTAAACCTTCCCGTAACACCTTGACTTTTAGTAAACCTTCCCATACCCATTTGGCTTTTAGTAAACCTTCCTTACCCCCTCCTTCGGCTTTTAGTAAATCTTCCCGTACCCCTTTGCTTTTAGTAAGCCCTCCTTACCCCCCTCGCTTTTAGTAAGCCTTCCTTACCTCCTCGCTTTTAGTAAATCTTCCCGTACTCCCTTGGCTTTTAGTAAACCTTCCTTACCCCCTCGGGTTTTAGTAAACCTTCCCGTACCCCGTCGGTTTTTTTTTATATTGGTGTGATCTAATAACTTCAGTCAGCTGGGGTAATTCTATCGTGTGATTTAATACCTTCCGTCAGCTGTGACAATCCTATGATCTGACCCAATAATTTCCGTCAGCTGAGGTTATTCTTTGATCTAACTTAATAGCTAACTTTAGCAGCGGTAATTCTTTAATCAAGCATGACAGCTAACACCAGGGCGCACGCATACTGAAAAGCAGAAAGCGTGCCTAGATAATTCAGGTCACCATTATAAAATATCATTACAAATTCATAAAGAGAAAGCACGTTCATCTGGATGCTATATATGCAAATAGCTGTCTCGTGCCCTGTTATAAAGCTGTCTTAAGACGTTGGTTAGCAAAACTTCTCAGTCTGGAGCCATGGATATAAAACCAGTGGAGTGTAGCCACATTTGAATGAATATAAAGGAAACATTACCAATGAAGTATTGAAGTGGCTACAGTTTGTATCCAGCTCTGCAAACGTTTATAAACAAGAGCTGCAGGTGATAATTTAGTTACAGCACATATGGTTATTTTGTCTGGCAGCAAATCAATGGAACATACCGTGCTAAATTTGGAAACAAATCAATGAAACGTAGCATAGCAGAAATATAAACACATCAATGAGAACATAACGCAGCAGAAGCTGACAACACATCAATGAGAACATAACATAGCAGACGTAGACAACACATCAATGAGAACATAACACAGCAGAAGTAGACAACACATCAATGAGAACATAACATAGCAGACGTAGACAACACATCAATGAGAACATAACACAGCAGAAGTAGACAACACATCAATGAGAACATAACATAGCAGACGTAGACAACACATCAATGAGAACATAACACAGCAGAAGTAGACAACACATCAATGAGAACATAACACGGCAGAAGCTGACAACACATCAATGAGAACATAACATAGCAGACGTAGACAACACATCAATGAGAACATAACACGGCAGAAGTAGACAACACATCAATGAGAACATAACACGGCAGAAGTAGACAACACATCAATGAGAACATAACATAGCAGACGTAGACAACACATCAATGAGAACATAACACAGCAGAAGTAGACAACACATCAATGAGAACATAACACGGCAGAAGTAGACAACACATCAATGAGAACATAACACAGCAGAACCTGACAACATATCAATGAGAACATAACACAGCAAAAAAAGACAACACATCAATGAGAACATAACACAGCAGAAGTAGACAACATATCAATGAGAACATAACACAGCAGAAGCTGACAAAACATCAATGAGAACATAACACAGCAGAAGCTGACAAAACATCAATGAGAACATAACACGGCAGAAGCTGACAAAACATCAATGAGAACATAACACAGCAGAAGCTGACAAAACATCAATGAGAACATAACACAGCAGAAGCTGACAAAACATCAATGAGAACATAACACGGCAGAAGCTGACAAAACATCAATGAGAACATAACACAGCAGAAGCTGACAAAACATCAATGAGAACATAACACAGCAGAAGCTGACAAAACATCAATGAGAACATAACACGGCAGAAGCTGACAACATATCAATGAGAACATAACACAGCAGAAGCTGACAACACATCAATGAGAACATAACACAGCAGAAGTAGACAACATATCAATGAGAACATAACACAGCAGAAGTAGACAACACATCAATGAGAACATAACACAGCAGAAGTAGACAACATATCAATGAGAACATAACACAGCAGAAGCTGACAAAACATCAATGAGAACATAACACAGCAGAAGTAGACAACATATCAATGAGAACATAACACAGCAGAAGTAGACAACAAATCAGTGAAACATAACACATCAGAAGTAGAAAAGAAATCAATAAAACTTACTATGCTAGATTAGAAAACAAATAAATGAAACATACTATGCTAAATTCGGGAAAAAAATCAACGAAATAGAACACAGTAGAAAAACAAATCAATGAAACAGCATGGATGGAAGTTAAATAAAAAAAAAAACAGATCACCTTTTCAGTGCCAAACCAACTTCTCGTAAGCTCTGACTTTATGAATAAATTTAGAGACAGGAAACAGCAAAGACGTTACATTCAATCATGAAATATAAGGCTACTGATATGTTTAACAGCCTGTCCTAGTTACATCCGCGCATTTTAAATTTAATTTTAAAGAAAGCGAACAAATCCGTTGGTTTTTAAGTTCCTTACGTATAAAAGAAAAAAAGAAAAAATATTTAAAAAAAATTTTTAACACAGGCTTTTTAATGCACTAAAAAGCCACAAATAATTTTTCAAGGAGTTTATAGCTTGCAGTAAAAAAATGTAACATCAAATTGACAAAAAGCCTGGGGCGCTTAAGCGCTTATCATTTATTTTATCCATAAGTGTGTAATGAAGTACAAGTATAAAGCAGAAGTTAATTTCATGTAGAATCAGCGCCCCAGGTTTTTTGTTGTAAATTACATTTTTTTTAAAATGTAGTTGTCAGTTGTGTTTATGTATGTGCACGCGCGTGCGATAGTGTGTGTGTGTAGATGGGGGGGGGGGGGGGGGGGGGGGGGGGGGGAGAAGTTTCAATATTTCTCTCAAGAGAGACAATCTTGTTGGAAAAAATACACCTAGATTATTTGCAGTTATCGCCCATTTCACTGATGATATACATAATACAAACAAACAAAATTAATATTAATTTTATTATTTTTACGATTGATTATTGTATTGTCATCTGTAGTGCACAACTATGCCAAGTGTCAGAGCTATTGCTCATCTGGAAGTGATTGAAAAATCGATTGCAAGATTTGAAGGTGACAAGAGAGTGACATACGTTGCAAGTTAAAGAAAAGCCTGAAATAAAATAAAATAATACACAAACAAAGGGTAAATAATTATGAATTCATTATCACGGCATCATAAAGTGTGACAGGATTCATAATATAAGCCTGAGACGCCGTAGTGGCTTATGTCATCCATACCTTACAAGAGTTGGTTTATAACCTGATAACACAATTATTTGCCTCAGGGTTCTTTGGAATCAGTCCCGATTTTCAAAGGGCGCAGTCTTACTAACAGGTTGAGAAACATCGTTGTACTGACTGCCATTTTAGATCATAGCTACTAATGGCACACATAATTATGATATGACCTGCACCAGTTCTATAGAATAAACGTGTAATAACCTATATCAAGTGAAATGTCCTTTTCAGCACTTAAACGATTTGCCCTTCATCCCTTCTCTCCCTTTTGTTTTTGTAGAAAAAAAAATGTACAACTAAGTTAACAAAAAAAAAACCCGATGTCCTTACTACACTTCAAAGTAAGAAAATCATCCGTGTATTATTCTGGGCGAACACTTCAAGGCAACAGCGGACCGAAAAAAGTAAAAAATAAAGTCAAGATGATAAATGTAACCAACGCAAATTTACAAGAGTTGGGTAACGGGTGTGGGAAAGGGGGAGAACAGCGTCTTAGTCGATATTGACAACATTCTAAATGGTATGGACATAATTTGGCTACATAAAATCAGTGACCCATAAAACCTGTCTAAGGCCCGTCGTTTTTGTACAAACACTAGGTTTGTCATTACTGATAGAATCCAGGCACTAAATCCCTCTGGCGTAGTCTAATTATAAATACACACTCTATGATTTAAAAGAAACGTAATTTCCGCACGTGCCTCCAACCTCTCTGAACTCTGACCTGGCGCGTGTAATAGAAGCGCGTAGAATAGAAGGACTGAAATTAGAACGACAAGGTCATCAACGTGGAACTGCTGACAAGAACCAGAACCAGGTGCCAGTGGAGCAAGAGATGAGATGAAGACGCTGGCGGTAGATGGGAAGAAACCCTACTGATAACATTACATGCCAGTCCTTATTCCGGAATCCCCACTGTAGCAGAAGCAGAGGTAAACCGAAAAACACACGGAGAAGAGAACCGAAGGCACAAGAGCAACAGAAGCACGGCATACGTTCAATAAAGGCCTATGTTCCTTGGGCGAGCTGAAGTGTAAGAAGACGCGAGTTTGAACCCAGACATTGAACAACTGTGCTGACTTATGTCATACCCAAGAACTCTATACACATAGCGTTTAGGAAAACCGGTTGTTGGATACTCCTAGGTTAGTTTGCATACGGCAAAAGCAAGTCAGAAGGATGCATTCATATCGTGAAAGTACTTGTGGCTGTCCATAATAGCACACGTCTATGGCGCAATGCCCTTCTTGTGTACACATCACGTGTTTTTTTAAAGTAAAGAAACCGCTGTCAGGTTGTGCACATTCCAGAATTTAAAAACAAAAACAGTCCACAATCTCATTATTCTATTGTCTTCAAGTTCCGCACATCATTAACTCACTTTCAACTACAATTAAAGTCATTAAAATATACTGGTAGTGTTGTAAAAACACACACACACACACACACACATTATCTTCAAACTTTTTCTTTGGGACCGAAGACGCAGCAAACGAGATGAATGCAGTCAGCGACCCATAGCTTGACTGCTTGCGTCAGGGTCAGCGAACCAGAGCTGACCAAGACCCTACTCCACCTCCAAGTGGTCGTACTGGAAACAGGCTGCATCACTGCAGTCTGGCTGAGAGAGTAGGGATCGAAGAGGGAAGGCAAACCCGGTCCCAAAAAATGCCGTGCTGAAGTCGGATGTGTCGGGCCGAAAGGCGCAAATATCGCAGCGTCGCTGTAAACGGACACAACGCAACCATCGTCCTTATCAGGACGAACGAGGAAGAAGAAGAAGAAACTCTTTCTTATCATTAAAGCAGACTATACCCACTCTCAAATTCTACTGAGATGAACAATCAACTTTATGTGTGAGGTCAGAGAAAGAGAGAGAGAGAGAGAGAGAAAGAGAGAGAAAGAGAGAGAGGTGCGTTTATTTGTAAGCGAAGGGAGAAGAATGTTGTATGTGTAAACAAGTAAAAACATAAACAGGTAAAGGTAGTCCCATAGCAAATACTGCCGTAGGTGAGGGAAGTGTTAGAGACTTCACTATACTAGGTCCAGCAACGAGGGGTGGGGTGACCAATTCCCTTCCTCGCTGTATTTTCCTTCCCTAACTTAAGTGCAACGTCAGGTACCCATTTATAACTAGGTAAATCGAAACCGGCACCTTTACATAGCGTATAAAAATGTATAATATCAATATATAAAATCCCAGTAAATTAATATGAAACAAATATAAAGGTATGTTATCAGGCACTCGTAGGAAATAAAGAAGTAGAACACCAGACAACAGAAAAACAACAGACATGAGTGGCTTACCCAGGATTTGAACCCTGGACCTTCCGTGCGATAACCCCGCCTAGCCATGCAAGCGAATCACATTATCCACCCTGCCATCTACGCATCACCAAAAAATGATGTTTCGATGACAGGTCATTAGTGCGAACCGCAATACACGACATATATGCATATGTTTCGGTAACTTCAATTTTTTTTTTACATAGACAGGGGTGTCAGCCCTATGCTAAAACTCCCAACCTGGAGGACCAGGGTGTCTGCTTTAGTCTGACCCCTGCCCGCGCAAACCTGTCCAGCTTGGTAAAACCTTCCAGGAGTAAAACTCCCGCTGGCATAGCTCTGGGGTAATCAGGGTACGCAAGCCGCCATACCTCGACAAGGTATTGACACCGGTGATGGCAGATACATAAATATATAGTTAAGGTAACACTCACTCTGGTGTTATGTTGGATAAAGTTTAAGAAGTTTGATGTTATTTAAAATGTAATGCTATGCTTAAACATAATTTCCATGTCTATAGATTAAGCATTAGACCTGAAGGAAGATGGCGTCTCCAACCATATAACCAAAACGTTGTTCTCAGGACTAACTGTTTCTTTTTTTTTTCATGGCTTTATTACTGGGTGATATGTACAAGGAGTGCATCATATCTTCTTCTGTCAATGTATTATCAGGGAGGCAACTTTTTTTCATTATGACTAAGTTTGAACACTGTATATTTTTAAATGTATTGTATTGTGCATGGCGTAACCACGTTTGACTGACATACCACAGTGTCAAGACCGTGTGGTCTTCATATGAGGATTTCTGATTTCCCAGTGGCCAGTCAGCATCGGAGGGGCGTCTTGGATGTCAGATACAAGTACCAACCCCTCGCCATGTATTTGCAGGTTTAACCTTGTGGTGAGAACGTGAAACAAACTGGTGTGAACAGTCTGCAGTAGACTAACACTGTCATATGTCATAGGCATTATGACCTCGATGTTCCGGGTTTCGACTGTGGGGAGTTAACTACCTATCTCACCAGATGAGTAAACTTATAAGAGAAAATACAACCAAGAAGAAATCCACACAACTAGTGAAGAGAGTGAGTGGAATGAGTGACAGTTATGTGTTATTGTGAAAACTTTATATACTAGCGCAATTATTAATGTTATTATTATACCTTAAATTTAGTAAAGTAAATTGATTTAATTTTATAACGTCATTAGGGTTAAGATTAGGTTTGGATTTAGGTTCCTAAACCTAAACCTTATCCCTTATTACTGCGTCTCTGAATCCTTTTTTTAACGGGCGTATCATACACTCGTCCCCCTTTTCTTCATTTCTACCGTCATTAATGAGCCCATGCTCCCTGGACAGCTGAGAGTGATACTGATAAGGATAATGTCATAAAACTATTCACATAATGATCTACACCTGTGTACGTCCTTAGCCTACATTTCACATAATGTATTCAAATCTCATACAATGTCACAAACCTACACAGTATAGGCCTACACATATTGTTCTTCAACTCAGCACACAAGGTCCTCAAACATATTAGTTCGGGCACTCTACATAACAGATAGTGTCCTCAGACCCACATGTGATTTTCCCATTGACCGTGTCGATCATTTATCGACAATAAACAAAATCAAACGTAACATATTCGAAGCATCCACAACACACGAGCAACTCAATATTTTATCACAGGCTAAATAATGACAGACTCGTAACAAATCACGGTGGTTCAACCGAAGCTATGGCTATTGTCACACAGAAAAAAAATAAAACTTGCAGCATACAAATCCATCGCATCGACAATATCTCTACATGTCACACAAGACGACCTAGATATTTTCTGAATCTATATTCGTTACGGACAAGTATCCATATCCCAGCGCGCCAAGACGTACACGGCGACAAACGACACACGGACCTACACACACAGGAGTTCAACTACCACCACACCCTCTACTCGCAACGTTCGAGTTAGGTCGAATCAATGGGACCGAAACTTCGCTGAGTGTTGGAACACTGCCGTCTGCTAAGCGCTGAAGACGGAAGTTTAAAAAAAAAAACGCACACTTCTGCCCATCCCATCTCGTATCGTCTGCTGAGAGTAATATTGTCGTCTGTGGCAGACGGCGTCGATTTCATTTCTGTTCATCTGACTCATCATGGGGACAGAGAAGGAGATCGATACATTTAGGGCACGGAAGACAGCGATGAGAAAGACGTTTGTTTCGGAGACAACCCAGACCGGCATAAAGAGAATAAGGCCGTATATGACCTTGAAACTCATCATCATAATCATTTTCCGTTTTCGCTCCATCTGGAGCACGGAGCCACCACCGCAGTTGGCCTACCAGTAGCAAGCCTACACTAAATCATGCACGTGCTTCTGCAGCAGAGGTTCCTGCATCAAAATGTTTTACACGATGAGATTGCAAGCCCCAATCAATATCCTTTAGCTCCCCAAGGAGCATAGGCCTTCAACAAACACATGCTAAGTCTTCCAGTCCTGTGCCATCCGTTCAAGTTCTTTCAATGTTTTCCCCATCATTTTCTCTTCTCCATATGTTTTTTTTTTTGGGGGGGGGGGGTCTACCTCTGCCTCTCTTTTCCTGGGGATTCCAGAACAAGGACTGCCTTGTAATGCTATCAACAGAGAAGAGAATGAATGACCGACTCGGCATAATATCAAACTCCTGGTTTTCTCCTGCTGAGGCATTACTATATCATCAAGCTACCGAGCCAAAGGACAAAGTCAATTCACGAGCTCTGCTAGACCACTTGATCGGTACGCAACTTTCGCCCAGATATTTGTTTTACAACAAATAATAGCCAACTCCTCTGTTTATTAAAATAGTATGCACATGCTGCATAAGGAATTTACTCGACAATCCTCGTGCTGTGTGACACACGACAGACAAATGTGGAGCATGTTTTTTTTTCTCCACTTTCCTGTTTCTTGTTACTGGTTTATGTTTTGGGGCGCTAGGAGCAGGTAATCAAGCTACAATCGTTCACCAACGAATCCCTCTTGACCAGTGTTGGTCTTGGCCCCAAAAGTGAAGCAAAGAACAGGCCACTAGGCAAATCGTCAAAGACACCGAAGGAGGATTGACATTTGACTTGCTAACCCATCACGTGGTGATATATCAGTTGAAATCAATTCAAATATTATCGTAGAAATGACAGTTTGGACAGATACGATGGAGTCCTTGTGCTCCAAAGGAACTGAAAAGAACACTTGAAGAAGAAACAAATCCTTCTCACGAAATCAACTTCCACAATCAACTTCCACAATCAACTTCCAGAATCAACATCCACAATCAACTTCCAGAATCACTTTCACAATCAATTTCCAGAATCAACTTACAAAATCAACTTACAAAATTAACTTCCAGAATCAACTTCCAAAATCAACTTCCAAAATCAATTTCCAGAATCAACTTCCACAATCAACTTCCCTGCGTAAAAAAAAAAAAAAAAAAATCGACCCTATTTTCATCTTATTTCGGATATGCTCCTCTTTTCACTGGATTTTCTCCTGTGTTTCATTGACTTTTCCCCTCATTCTTTTGTCCGTATGCGGATATCATCATATTTGTCCGCCTTTTATCCGTGATTCTTTTGTTTATTCACGTGCCATTAAAAACACTTGGTAAAGCTGACCCTTCATACGAAAATTTTTTTTTTTTTTTTTTTTTTTTCCTCGCTTGAGGTCGCATATTTTTTCCTCGCATGAGGTCGCATTATCCCCGCCCAAACCCGGCCCTGGTCAAGACCACATGTCCCAACACAAGAAGACCCAATGACAAACTGTGTCACTGTAGTGATCTTCTGTGTTCTCACACAAGAGACCTAATGACACATGAATGTCACTGTACCGGTCCCTGTGTCTAGACACATGATCCCAGCCAAAAGCCGGATACTAGGCATTGGGTTGTACAGCGTAAAATACGCTGCAGTTCCCTTCATACGAAAATAGGTGGAGTGCTTTTCTTGGAGGTGTTTTGGTTGTGGCTCGTACCGAAGCAAACCCTCAGGCATTGCTGCATTCTCTGATTCGTTCTCGAAAGTTCTTAGCATCAAGTGAGTCTGTTACTGATAACGTTTTCAGAATATTGCCACTTCCGATACATTTTGGAGTTACTTGTTTCGCCGCGACAGTACTTAGTGTACATTTTAGAAGTGTTTGCTTTATTCGCGCAGTCAAGAGCACAATAGTAAATGCAAGTTTTAGTTATAGTTCTAAGTAATTATATTCTTAAACAGTACGTACAGTTTGAGAATTGACTGTATGCAGCGCCCATTATATATATATATATATATATATATATATATATATATATATATATATATATATATATATATATATATATATATATATATATATATATATCTGCTTACCAGAGGACCTTTTATGTCTTGGATGGCTGAATTGACTTATTGTTTGTTGATGTTTTTGTAGTTTTAATACTTTTCTACAGGATGGGGTAACTAGCCACATACCCAGCCTTCCACAGTCGCTTCTTACGACACACATGGTAGGTTGCATTGTTACTATTGCTCCCCTCTTGGGCCCCGGTTACACATTGACGATATTCGTCAATGTTATGTTCTATGTTAAAATGCGTGCGAGTCGCCCTGGATGTAAATTTAACAGAACCCACAACAACCCATTACAATCTTCTTTGTCATCCTAGTTTATTGTTTGGTATGTAGCAGGGAATATATTTATCAGTGAATTGACTTTGATGAAGACGAGCCGCCTATGGTCGGCCACTATTGATCATTTGTGATCAATACAATCTAAGCATCTGTCGAGCGTTCATTCGGAAGATGTATTTTATGGATTGGAACGTAATATATGTAACATATACATAGGTATGCAGTTATATGTTTATGTATGATAAGTGTGGAAGTAAATATAGCCAGACAGGCAAACACAGAGACAGACAGACGGACGGACTGACGAACTGGCAGTCAGACAGAGAAACAGACAGATGGACAGATAGAGAGACAGACGGACGGACTGACGAACAGGCAGCCAGGCAGATAGACAGACAGAAAGACCGACGGACGGATTTAGAGACAGGCAGGCAAGCAAGCACAGACAGGCAAACAGAAAGACTGATTAGACAAGACAGACCGACGAACACAACATATAGGCAAGCAGGCTAGCAGACTGGCAGGCCGGCTAGCCGGCCGAGGGACTTACTGACCAAGGGAACGACGGATCGACCGATTGACGCACCGACCGACCAACGTACCGACAGACAGACCGACCGACGGATCGACAGACTGACGAGCCAACCGACCGACGGACGGACAGACAGACAGACAGACAGACAGGACAGGACAGGACAAGACAAGACAAGACACGATCGATCGATCGATAGATAGATAGATAGATAGATAGATAGATAGATAGATACACTCGGTATTTATTCTTGTAAATAATAATTTACTTGTTTACACCGCATATCTGCGGCTCCATCAAAAGAAAAACGGACACAGCACATAGTTAGGACTCGAAGAAGCTTGAAGCTAGCATCAGAGTGCCTACCACCTCTGTGTTGTGAAAGGCAGACGATCTGATTTCAGTGAAGCATTGAAGCAAGGAGTTGTCTAGGCTGTATGTACAATTAAGTTCCGCCATTAGCATATGCCTCAATGCATCGCTGCACAAACATTAGGGGCTTCAATGGCACACGGGAAGATTTACCACACCTTGCAGTCCAGGTTCGTGGAAGTTGTTGAGCTAACGTGTATGATTCCATCACGTCTTGTTGTAGATGTGGCACGTGTGGGGATTAGAGACATTCTGGATATACCAGAACTAAAAAGGTCAAGGATGTCCCATAGTGTTAACTGCCGTAAGGAGAGTGAATTGTTAGAGACGTCACCCTACTAGGTCCAGCTTTTTTTTAAGTTGTGAGGTAACCAGTTTTCTTCCTCGCTGCCTTGCTGCAGAGTCAAGTATCCATTTACAGCTGAGTAGAATGAAGCGTGGCTTTACTAGGTTTCGAACCCAGAACCCGGAAATTGTGCTGCGAGAGGACAACGCTCTAACCGCTTAACCAATCGGACACGTCAAAAACTAGATGCACATAAAGGATAACTTAAATTTCATAACGTATTTCTTCTGCATCCTGGTCCTTCTTAACTTTCTTTCCTCATTTTCTATTTTGTACTGTCTTTAGTTGTTGCATCCTCTTACGTCTCCATTCTCTTCATGTCTTTCCCCCTATTCCTCCATCTGTCTTTTTCTCTTTGTGTTATTCTAAATCTTTTTTTTCTCTTTTCTATCATCATCGTCCTCGTATTTTCTCCAGCTATACCCTTTTTTTCGGTGTAATTACAGAGTACGTTGCCCGATAAACTTCAGCAAAAACCAGGTCCGGCGCAAAGGTTCGTGCGCCCTAGGAGAGACTTAAAATGTGCGATCCAGTTGTATTCTGTACGATTCCTCCGTCTCTCTGTTGTGGTGAGAAATTCTAATACCCATATATAAATTAGAACATAAATATAAAGCAGGAAGCATAAATAAGAAAGAAAGAAGAATGGTGAAAGACCAGTGCTTTCCCAATAGCGTACGCCTGCGTTGTAGAACGCCATAATGGCTGAACAAGAGATCCCCTTTTTCTACTTTGTCTGCATAAACTGTAACGCGTCCACGTACGATAGTAAATACTACACGCGAATCACAGTCGTTTCTAAAAATAAAACTGGTACTGTATTTCTTAGAAGACCTTGATATGCAAACTGCATAATGACCTAGATACAAATACTAGCATTAATGTAATTATACACACAAAGTTGACCTAGAAAGACAGACGGGCTTAGAAGAGAGAGAGAGAGAGAGATGCACGGAGGAACGCATGCAGTTGAGCCACTCGCTGTGTGTCGCATAGTAAGCCATCTCGCACTTCGCGTGTATGGCCTGATTTTTTCAAATAAACAGTGTTGCGAAAACTAAAGATTTAACAAAAGGTCCCGACTCAATCTTAGCTCTGATCAGGAAACCTGACATTCTACTGTTTTACGTCTAAGCTCCTGACTTTATACTGACAGTACAGTCTAAACGAAGCGGACAGGTCGAAGTTTAAAAATAAACAATTAACATCGAAAAAAGACAGTATTTTTAAATAAGCCATTTAGCCCTTTAAAATCATATATTCGGGTTCCTGGAGACTTATGGACAAAGAATATGTACTTAGTTGTTTAAATAGTCCATTAGATAATTAAATATCTGTAATAAAACATATAAATAACGTGGATACTGTCAGGTTTGGTCATTTCTGTTTGAGGTGGAACTCCATGAATTTTGTCGAAATACTGTAGTGAAAGAAAGGTTAATATCTTACGAAGCAGGGGATTGGCTGAACTTGAAGTTAAAATAAATTTGATTGGTTGACCTCTGCATAGCTAGTAGATGCCTAGGAACGGATGAAAAGTGAATGAGAGAATAGACAACAACTGTGTATTAGTTTGAAAAGTTTCAAACTGATTGGTCCATGCTGTCGATATTGGCAGAAAAAATTTTGTTGAAGACGCCATATCGTTATACATTCTAGAGATGAGATCAGGACTGTGTTTTTATAATATAACTATATTATAGCAGCCTGGACTTTGCCGCAGATTGAAACTATACCAGTCATCTTTAGTGTGTTTTCCTTACGAATTGTGGTAAGCTAGACATGTTTAATATATATTTTATATGAAAATTGAATGTGAAATGATAAATTATGTCTGTATGTGTGTGGTTCAGTAGCAAACATGAGGCAAAGCCTAGATATTGCTCTCCCATGTAAAAGCCTGCCCGAGAGGAGTATAACTGCATATAGATATATTGGATTGCCATATAGTAACATAACACCTATCCTATTATATGGAAGGGATACAACTGGAATTGCAGAGGCGTTGTAACCATTAGGAAGAGGAATACTGGTGTATATTGTCACATGAAAAGCTAGCAGTTGGCCTACAGCGCTGAACTTTATGTTTGTTTGTACGGTCCTGTAATTCTGTGTGGAAATATATTATATATTGGTCATGAAGAAGGAGGCACAACCTTCTCATTTCAGGGACCGTGGTACTGATGTTAATATAGCAGCACATGGTCTGAGCTTTGCTTGATCCAGAAAGCTGGCAGCAGACTCCTTGCCCAAGATATCGGCCATTGTGTGTTTTCTAACAAACTGAGAAACAAGCGAGCAGAGGATACAGTTGTCCTGCAGCCGCCATTTGAGATAAGAAATTATCAGCATGAGACGCTCACCCTTGTATAACCAACCTCAATTGAACTTTCATAAATAATCCAAGAGGGACAGTAATTGTTTTAAAAAGTACAAGAATCTGGGAATCCTTTAATATTATTTCCACCAGTAACAAACACATGAAGTCGTGATGACAAACCACAACCTAGCTATAAAAGCCAGTATTACCTCATAATACTACATCACAACACTACACTCATATTATAATACTATTATATGTCTGGACAAAGATCCTGTGTATAAAATTTTGTATATAAACATTGTGTTTACATTTGATTGTGATTCCTGATTCACTGTGTAGTAGGATCAGGATATCCATATATTGAAAGAAATTCAATACATTGTATAAAAGTTAACACTTGACTTACTTAAGATAACTCTTTAGAGTGTTATGTGTTTGTGATGGTCATAGTCTTGTAGAGTATTGTGGATTTTACTTAAGTGTTTATCTGTCCGTTGCTTGTTGTGAACTTACACTTCATCACTATCATAACCCTAGACATTATACGTAGTCATCGCAAAATTCAAGAATAAGTCTGATTGAGGTCTAAATGTGGTAGCAAGTAAGGTCATCTGTAACACACCAAACTTATTAGATACAGATACCTTCACAGCTGATCTCAGTCAGTACACTAAGTCCCCTATAACTATATTTATATAATCCCAACTTACCACATCTGTCCATCACCCTGTCTACCAACAAGCTTACCTATTCCCGCCCATTCATTTGTCTATCCATTCATCTATAATATTTATTTGCTTGCTGTATATTATTATGATTTGTTGTATGATGTTACTTACTTACTTAGTCGTTCCCCTTCTACCGTGAGGTGTAGAGGTTTGGAAGAGAGAGCGTCAGACTATCCTATCGGCTGTCTTCCTCCTGGCCTGGTTCGTAGTCCGTTCCAGTTCGTCGCCTTTAGAATCAGTCCGGTTTTCTCTCTTGTAGTTCGCGTAATCATGATTTAAGGCAAACAGGTGATTGGCCTGTTGTGCCTTTGCATGGTGGAGGGGCTGCCTCCTTACGGCCTACACGCAGGCCGCCCTCCTCCTTTTTCAGCCGGGCTTGGGACCGGCCTAAGCGGAGTTTGTTGTATGATGTGATAATAACAATGCAGTGCACGAATACAAAATGGATCATTATCACAAAATAAACTGTTATCGTCCTCTATTCCTCCTCTTTTGTCCTCAATTCTCATGGTCATCAAATTTATTGGCATGGAAGGAGTTACAATGTTCTATTTACTTCGCTGAAAGAAATCTAAAAGGGATCACAACAACACAAAGGACTAGATTTAAAAAAAGAAAAAACAAGAAATCAATCTTTTTTATTTAGATAATGTTATTTCTTTATTTAGAAATAATTACTTGCTTGTTTAAACTAAGATTTAAAAAAAAAAGACAGCGAAAGAGAGGTAGACCAAAGACAACCTGGCGGAGAACAGTGGAGGCTGAGATGCAAAGCATGAACCAGAGTTGGGGCACTGCACAAAAGATGGCCACCGACCGAGCAAAGTGGGGACAGTCTGTTGCTACCCTACAAGACGCCAATAGGCGTGATGGCCACTGACTGCTTTGTCAGTCAGGGACTAAGGATCCAGAAGGAAGCAGATTTAATCTAAATAATTATTTTTTAACACACTAAACACATTAAATTTAGTTGGAATGAGCCCCTAGGACCTTTGCGCCACTAGGACCTTTCCGCCATAGGCGACCAATTATGTTCGCCTAATGGACGGGGTCGGCCCAGGCAAAAACGAAGGATGGTCAATGGCACAGCAAAGTGGACAGAGTCGGTTGTTGCCCAGCAAAACACCATTACTCGTGATGGTCAATGGCACAGCAAAGTGGACAGAGTCGGTTGTTGCTGTCGTAGATTTTTGATAGGGGGATTAAGACTTGGGTTGGTCCCTTCTGATTAGATTAGAATACGTGATAGCCACAGTAAGAGATAATAACAGAAATAGATTTCCACGAGTGAGATGGTAGAATCAAAAGAGGCTGTCCCTGAGAACTCGAGAATCTTCTCTCTTTCTCAGCCTATCTTCTACAACAGATTTAGAGAAGTCAGACAGTCTAGTGACAACATATATTAATATATATATGAACGTACCACTCACGTGCACACACACAAGTGGCGACAGTTAGACGCACAGATGTGGGAAAAACTATAACAGTGATTATACAGATAATTTGGAACGAGCTGACCAACGCGCTGATTAAGTTCAAGAGAAATTTTAATTATCATCTAAAATTTCATCACAACACATAAAATTACATCAAGAAACATATACACATAGTCATAAAATCAATTAATTTCTACCGAATGATAGACCCACAGTATGATCTTATCCCTCAAGGTATGCCCACAGTCCTGTTAGAAGAAAGTGATAGCCCAAGGAATCAAGGATACATTAGCGGTAATCTAATGATTTTTCCCTTTTAAAGGTATGAACAGACTTAGATATTAGTATGATCTATCCTAAGGAAAAGTATCTTGTTTGCAACAAAACTTGCATACAATAAAGAAATTACAAAGTGGGTGAAATTTGGT
This sequence comes from Oreohelix idahoensis, assembly GCA_024509875.1. Taxonomy (NCBI): domain Eukaryota; kingdom Metazoa; phylum Mollusca; class Gastropoda; order Stylommatophora; family Oreohelicidae; genus Oreohelix; species Oreohelix idahoensis. The sequence continues at coordinate 80,091 of JAMPIV010022616.1, forward strand.
ATACCATAAAAAAGAGTCACTCGTTCCTGCTTTCTCTCGGTTCATTCATCAGGGCCCTGACTCACACAACCTTACCTACAATCGTGCTGTTGTTCGCCGTCTGGCGCAACCTTAGTGTACACTTCGTTCAATCTGTCTATCTTTAGATGAAGCGGATACCCAGCTCTGCAGATCTTGGTTTTATTCAACGTGTCCGGGGAGCGTCCTCTTCAGGCGATCGTTTCTTTTTTCCAGATTTAAATTAGTGTCATTTTATCAGCTCAGGTAAGAATTAGTGTAAGCGGGTTCACAGTGTCAGAATCACGAGGTTTCCACTACTTAGGGAGAAATGTCAGGTTTGTAACTTTCGATCAAAGGTACCCTTCTTGGTCACACCACAAGTTGACAAAATTTGCGGAACGTTACTGTTTGTAATAGTTTACTTGCCACAAGGGCTGAACTGTACTTAAGTTTTCTCAGGAAGAATAAAATCTGGCGCAATAAGCCCGTTATGTCATTTCACCTTTTAAGTTCTTGTAAAGATTTTACACCAAGTCTTTTAAGGAATATGTTTTAGTTCTTCACAGATATTACTCATCAGTACTTAACGCTGGCAAAGTTTGGGTTAACCCCAGTTTTCACTGCATAGGGAAGAAAAACCACATATAAAATAATATACATAATATGTACTTGTTATAACTTACATTTTAAACTGCAAGCGTACAGCTTGACTTATCATTTAAAACTTCCCGTGAAATAAGTTATATACAAAATCAATCAACATGAATTAGGAATACGTATGTATTCCGTCAATACTCAGTGATGAATAGTTATGTCAGTTTTAAAATATTATCGCCGGAGTATTAGCGGTTAAATTAAATTCATTTATGGCTGCATGAGTTTAAGCTAGAAATATAATTTATCCTGCTTTCCACTGAAACACGTCACTAGAAAATAATACAGACTATATTTTAATTCTCTCTGCACAAAAGAACTAGTGAAAATGAAATAGGCGATTTAACACTTTAAACACTTCACAAAATACTAGATATAATATATTTACCTCAACACAGAACTACTAAGAACTAAAACCACTTCGACCAACTAATGCCCTCTATCATCAACAGGGATACTTAGAAATCGAACATTCAATTCGACCAACTAATTGCTTCTATAACAGAGATTCTTAGGGCTCGAACGTAGGTTGTTCTAGTCTAACTGCGAAGTTACTGAGTGCGTGAAGTCAGGTTTCCAACTCTAGTTATATCTATGAAACGGACAAAGATGTGCGCTATTTCCAAAACCCCGCAATAGCCTCCACTTTCCTTAACACCTACGTACCTTAGACGCTGGACATAACATGCCAAACGCGTCTTAGACACCTCACGCTACGAAACTGTCTGAGAGTGCCGTGACAAAGGAAAATACCAGACAAATGTCTCATTCTGCGCCGTGCAGATGACGGTTATCACACCTCACGCCGGAGAAACGTTAGTGTCAGGTGAAAATGCTAGCCAAAAGTCTGCTCCTATGTCTGAGATAGATGAATGTTCACAGTTTTACGTCTACAACGCAATAATCTTCAGAGCCTGACATCTACGTAATAGAATGCGTATCAGTATGAGAAAGAAAAACGGTAAAGAGAGAATGGGAAAGAAAATATTTTTCGCAAACGAACGAATGCGAAAAATACAGGAAAAGGATAAAAGAGCGATAATAAAATAGAGGACACGGGTAGAAAAGAAGAGCATATAGAAAATTTATTGATCATAAATGTCTATGCGACAGTTGCCCAGCAAGACACCACAACTCGTGAAGGTCAATGGCACAGCAAAGTGGACAGACTCGGTGGTTGCCCAGCAAGACACCACAACTCGTGATGGTCAATGGCACAGCAAAGTGGACAGAGTCGGTTGTTGTCCAGCAAGACACCACAACTCGTGATGGTCAATGGCACAGCAAAATGGACAGAGTCGGTTGTTGCCCAGCAAGACACCACAACTCGTGAAGGTCAATGGCACAGCAAAGTGGACAGACTCGGTTATTGCCCAGCAAGACACCACTACTCGTGATGGTCAATGGCACAGCAAAGTGGACAGAGTCGGTTGTTGCCCAGCAAGACACCACAACTCGTGATGGTCAATGGCACAGAAAAGTGGACAGAGTCGGTTGTTGCCCAGCAAGACACCACTACTCGTGATGGTCACAGATTGCATTTTCATTCAGAGGTCAAGGGTCAAAGAATAAGAAAGAAGACAGCAAAACTATTTCTTCATCATTTTCCGCCGCGCTCCCCACGGAGCATGTAGCCAACACTGCAGCTGGTCCACTTGCAGGAAGCCTGCACAAAGTGCTCATTTGCTCTTGCAGCAGTTATTTCTGTGGCAATCAGTTTTTCATATTGAAGTCGACTGCTCCGCACACAACATTATATTAGTCGCCTTGTACGGCATGCCTGCCTAAGAAACATTCACCGAATCTTTTGACCGAATACCATCACCAACCAAGATCTGCTTACTCGGAGCAAGCAAGAGGACATACACACCATCATAGCTGGCAGACGCTGGAGCTGGGTTGGCCATGTCCTCAGAAGAGATCCCGATGCCATCACCAGAACAGCTATGCTTTGGACCCCTGAAGGAAAACGAAAGAGAGGCCGACAAAAACCAATTTGGCGGAGGACTGTGGAGGCTGAGATGCAAAGAATGAACCAGAGTTGGGGCTCTGTACGAAGGATGGCCACCGACCGAGCAAAGTGGAATAAATTTGATGTTGCCCTACAAGACGCCACTAGGCGTGATGGCCACTGACTGCTTTGATGGTCGGTGGTTCAGGATCAAAGAAGATGACGTCATGCCTTAGGATACAGTAGTCCTATTGTTTCTTCCACTCTTCTGAAAGACCCCCCTCTCCGGGAGCTTCACGGTTGGTACTGAGATTTACCAGAGAGAAAATAGTGATTTCCTTTTGCGGCACGTATCGATTGTTCTATTTTTGATCGCACTTAAATTAGTTATCCCATTCTCCGCAAATCGAACGTAATCTTATTAATTAACCAAACTAGCAGGTGTGAGTGTCGTCTGTATAGGAGAAGACTGTGGTGGTATCATTACGTAAGCTCGAAAGGGGATAAAAAAAATAGTAACATTGTAACCTACCATACATGTCGTAAATAGCTTAATTATAACGCATCACGGGTAGAAAGGGCTAATGTATTTTTAAAACGTTGTAAAAGGCAACTAAAAAGGTTGGGCATGCGACTAGCTACCCTATGATGTAGAGACGTTTAGCCACAAAAACTTCAACAAACAATATAAACAAATCAACTAAAGAAATTAAAACTCAACCATCAAGGACAGAAGAAGGTTCTCAGGTTAGGATGGGCATGACACCAATTGAGAGAAAGCCGAAAGGGAGTCTTAGTTGTTGAAAATTACGAGGAAGACATGGAAAGACTATGACCTGTTGGTTTTTTTGTTTTGTTTTTGGTCGTTTGTCCCTGGCGAAGATCTTGTAGTTGCAACACAGGTTACTTCTTTGTCCACTGTCCTGAGTAAGACGTAGACTACAGTGCTACACTCCTGCATTTTACTTGGTCTCACATAACATCAAGCTTGCTGTGTCCACCAGGACAGCTAGAACTGGACAATTCTGAGTGTCTTTTTGTGTATACGTAGTTGTGTTTGTGTGTGGGTTTGTTTCTGCGTGTTTTTGTGTGAGTGTGTGTGTTTATTTGTGTCTGTGTTTGTGTATTTATATATGTGTCTGTGTTCTACAATCACCTGTTTGTCTTAAACTATGATTACGAGCAATACAAGAGAGAAAACCGGACTGATTCTAAAGGCGACGAACTGGAACGGACTACGGACTACGACTTATGGAACTTGGAACACAAGAAGTATAAATGGGAAGGAAGAGGAGCTGGTGGAAGAGATGAGGAAAGCAAAACTAGAAATCCTGGCTATAACGGAAACGAAGAAAAAAGGACAAGGAGTCATGGATCTCGATGGCAACACGTTGCTCTACAGTGATGTACCCATATCTGAAAGAGCTAAAGGGGGCGTGGGTTGCATTGTGGCCCAAAATAAAAAAGATAGTATCAAGGGATGGAACGTTGTCTCGGAGCGCATTATGGTTGTAAAACTAAAAGAAGGAGAAACCATAGTCAACCTGGTCATAGTGTATGGGCCAAATGAGGATGAGAGAGCAGAGGTCAAGGAGGAATTCTTCGAGCTGCTTCAAAGGACAGTGGATGACTGCCTAGATGAAGTTATCATGCTCGGAGATTTTAATGCCAGAGTTGGAAATGACCATGCTAGATGGGTGGAGTTATCGGAAGATATGGAGAAGATACTCTCAATGACAATGGAAAGCGACTCCTTAGATTCTGCAGTGAGCAGAATCTGATCATTACAAACACAAAGTTCCCCCATAAGCGCATAAATGCATACAGTAGATGTGAACCAACCAAGAGTGATAAGTCAGTGATCGACTATGCCATTGTTCGGAGAAGGTCATTCAGATATGTCCGAGATGCAAGAGTCTGGAGGGGGCCAGAGATTGGAAGTGATCACTACCTGCTAACAATCAAACGAACAACTGAAAGAGTTGCTCAGCCTAGGAACTGCCCAACATCACGCAAGAAACCAAGTAAACGAGCAGGAGAAATGAGCATTAGGACCTACAAGCTGAGAGAGCCAGAAATTAAGACCAGATATCAGGGGCTTATTGCTACAGCAGTGAGCAACACAGAAGAACGACCTGATGACTTGGAAAACCTCTGGAATAAATTCAAGGATATCATAAAGACAGCTGCTGCAGAAGCATGCGGTGAAGTCCGACTTGGGAACCAGAGAAAGAGGACACCTTGGTGGACAGAGGAAGTCAAAGAGAAAATAAGAGAGAAGAAAATGGCATGGAAACAATACTTATGAGCTAAAAATACAACAGGACAAATGAAAAAATATAGAGAATATGCGACACTCAGAACAGAAGCAAAGAACAAAGTGCTAGCAGCAAAACAGAAGTCCTGGAAAGAATTTGGAGAAAAGCTAGAAAAAGATGCACAAGAAAACCAGAAATTGTTCTATAAGACCCTAAAGAACATGAGGAAGGAAAAACAATGCCCTCTCAAATTTATAAAGGACAAGCAAGGCAAATTGCTTACTGCCCCGAAGGAAGTAATGGAAAGATGGAAAGAATATTTCTCAGAACTCCTGGATGGTGAGCATGGTGAAGCATCAGAAATGATAACCACTAGCACAGAAGAGAAAACCAATGATGGTGAAGATGACATAAAGATGGAAGAACTGAGGGCGGCACTAGAGAAAATCAAGATGGGCAAAGCAGCAGGGCATGATGGTATAACACCAGAAATGGTTAAGTACATGGGAGCATCAGGCGACCTATTACTCTTAAAGGTCCTACAGGCAGCATGGTGCAACAAAACCATACCAAAGGATTGGGAGATTGCCATCATAACACCAATTTTCAAAAAGGGTGACAATCGACAATGTGGAAACCATAGAGGCATATCCCTTCTCAGTGTCCCTGGTAAAATCTACTCTAGAATCCTAGAGCAGAGACTCCGACGCCTAGCTGAGCCACAATTGGATGAGGTCCAGTGCGGATTCCGAGCAAACCGAAGTACTCAAGACCTAATCTTCACACTCAGACAGCTGAGTGAAAAGGCCCTTGAGTATAAGAGTGAGATCCATCTTTGTTTCATAGATCTGGAAAAGGCGTTTGACAGGGTCCCCTGGAGCAAACTTTGGGACTGTTTGGCAAGGAAGAATATTCCAGCACCTCTGATTCATGCTATACAGAGCTTCTACAAGTCTTGCAGAAATTATGTGAGGACAGCAAACCATAAGTCAGAAGAGTTCAGGACCACCACTGGTGTAATACAAGGTGATATCCTATCACCTTACCTCTTCATACTCCTTATGGACGATGTCATCAAGGCATGTAAGGAGAGAACAAGAAAGTATTCAGTGGGGTACTGGAAAATGAGACAGGTCTATATTTCGGAGCTGGCATTTGCTGATGATGTTGCCCTGATTGCTAAATCAGAGGCACATCTCCAATCCAACCTGCAAGTCTGGAAGCAAGAGCTGGAGAAGAGAGGGATGGTCATAAGCAGCTCTAAAACAAAATCCATGGTGATATCACGAGAAGAAAGAAAACATCAGATTAAGTTGGGAGAACAGGTCCTGGAGCAGGTCGACCACTTTAAATATCTCGGAGCTATTATAGACCGAAAGGGGGGCATCAAAGAAGAGTTGGCCACTCGAAAAGCAGCGGCTGGGAGACTTTTTCAGGCCATAAATCGTGGATTTCTCAGCAAGAAAGAGGTTGGTAAGAAAACGAAGATGGCTGTATACCGCTCCACCTATGTCCCAGTCTTGACATATGGATGCGAGTCGTGGGCAATGACTACAACCCACAAAAGCCAGATCCAAACCTCAGAAATGAGGTATCTGAGGAAAGTGGTTGAAGTAACAAGAAGAGACATGGTCCGCAACCAGACGATCCGTCAAGGCCTAAAATCCCATCCGCTGCAGACCCAAATAGAACAGTCCCAACTAAGATGGTTTGGCCATGTCTGCAAAATGGGACATACACACACAGATATTTACTAAGTCTAATAATATTAATAAATGTTATAATACACTGAACTAACTCAAGTGTGTAAAATTTTGATAGTAATTTTCTTTAAATTTATTTGTTCTGAACCAAGGTTTTAATTTGGTCAGAACATATGAAAGGTTTTGCAATTATGAAAGAAATGCATGAATATTACATAATAAATGCAAGGTGTGTACATATGTATGTTACTAGACTAGTTAATATTACTACTGTTTATAGTTGTAATCTATTTGGGAGAACACTTAATGGATGTGCTGTTGGGGTGGCCTCATCACTCCCTGTCTATGGTGACTACACATTGTCCAGTTATTGGATGGAATTTTTATGGGTGTGTTAGCAAATAAGTTGAGTTGGTGAATTCTCAGCAGACCAGACGCTCACGTAGCTTGAAGGCGTAGCTCTGGTGCTGAGATCTGGTGGCCCCACCTCTCCGTGCTTGGGGGCAATATCAGAAGTCTGGTGGCCCCACCTCTCCGTGCTTGGGGGCTATATCAGAAGTCTGGTGGCCCCACCTCTCCGTGCTTGGGGGCTATAAAAGGCTGCTCTGACAAAATGTTACTGCACGGGTCCACTCTTGTAATATTCAACAACTCATTTGACACCGCATTGGTGCCAACTGAAACTCACAGTTCTGCAATCAAAGTATTAGTCATGTGTCAGAATTCCATCCTCTAACCATTTCTGGACACAACACTACACAACAACAACACCACATAGACGGGTCAGATCTTTCTGACCAAACAACACATCTTACCAAGTTGGTTTCACATAGGATAAGTTCTCCCAGACTACGTATTCTGAAATATGTTCATTAGCTTCCTGCCATAGAATAGGATAGGTGATATGTTTCACTGATCTCAACACCTGATCTGTCCTTCATAATCCTTGCTGGAGTTTATGTATTTTATTTGTCTCTAGACCCTGAACTGGGGCGGGGGGTCTAGAGCGAATCCTTACTTGTTGTAAGGGACAGATTATGCTATTGCAGTATCAAATCACTCGAAACCTTAAACAAATATTAAAATGTACAAAGAAATAATTTCAGTCTTACCAGAATTATGAATATAGAACACAGTTAAATGCTAGCAAAACTCAGCTGAGCTGCTGGCTTTAGGATGGCGTCCCTCTAAATATTTCAATAGCTTCTGGGAATTACACCACTTAATAATTCACTGTGTCTACTAGGACAACTTATAATGAATGGCACAAAATGCGCGTCTGAGCGCCGATAATATATTCATCTATGGCCAATCACTGCCTTTTCTTTTTTCAAATTCAAATATCCTACCACAAAGTCATTTCAGTCATACCTCAGTCAAGTATGCCTTATTGTCTGTTGGTCCGTCCGTCTCTACTTGCGTTTCACAAAAAAACACACTTGTTTTTTTAACCAACTCTGCCTTCCCCTACACAATTTTGCCCTTTAAAGTTATTTTTAGCCACAATTCACCATCCCACCCCGTCTCTTCATTCCAACTAGATTTTAGCACTTGCGTCTTCAAGGCCACAATTTTTTGAAAATTAGTGACATGTTTTATTTCAATGCAATCGTTCGTTGACGTGAACAACACAGTCTTTTGTCAATATCTTTCTTATTATCTATCCGTCTGTATAAATGAAAGCATATTATTTCACTGCTCAAGATGGGCCATCCGGCCAGCTAGGTTTTATATTCCTAACATTATTATTAAGAAAAGTTACTTTTCAAATATTTTCTAGAATCTTCTGGAATGCGTTCATCACTGCATTCAAATAAACGGACTAAGTTATCGCAAAAGCGTCCAAGAAATGACTGTGGCGTATAATATCCAAGGTCCCTTTTGTCGATTTCTTTACTTTATGTCAACTTGGGGACGTGACTTTTCCTCCTTTCCCCACCACTTGCGTCTTTTAGCCTTTCTAGTTTCAAGCACGCGTTCAGTCAGATTTTTTTTTCCTTTTGATCTCCGTTTTCATCCCGTTCCGTTTTGCCTTCAAGTCTAACAATTTAATTTCCATGGCGGGTGATGACCCGCGGCGTGGGCGATCATGTATTCTAGCAGCTTACGCATTAGTTTTTATCCCTACGTTGTATCATTGGAGATATTTTAACGTTGTATCACGGTCAATTTTATGACACATCTCCCCACTTGAAAACATGCCTACGGCAAGTTCTAAAACCAGTGATACACATAGATAAAATCTCTCCTTACGCCTGCCAATACTCTAATTTTGATCACAGGGGTGCCGACTGAGGAAATCTGCACCGACATTCAATTTGCCTGGGATATATTGGATACTAAACTGATAAGGTTGAAGCAATAAAGACCACCTCAGCAATCTTGCGTTTTCATGCTTAGCCTGAGATAAGAATACGAGAGGCTGATGGTCCGTCTCGACCACAAAAGTCCTACCATACAGATAGATTTGAAACTTCTTTATTGCCCAGATTAACGCTAAACATTCTTTTTCGCTTGTGGAGTATCCTTGTTCCGCCTTATTCAATTTGCGGCTTGCATAAGCGACTGGTTTCAGTTCCCCATCAGGTGAAGATGATCTTTGCAACAAAGCCGCTCCGAGTCCTACATTACTTGCATCGGTTCTTAAGACAAAGTCCTGTGTCAAATCAGGTAGTTTGAGAATAGGCTTGCTAGTGAGTTTTTCCTTTAAGTCTTGGAACGCTAATTCACTTTGCGCAGTCCAATTAATTTTATCTGGAAGTCCCTTGCGAGTCAGATCAGTCAGAGGAGCACAAATAGAGTTAAAATCTTTGATATATTTTTGATAAAATCCGCATAACGACACGAATGATCGCACATCCTTTTTTGTTTGTGGTCTAGGGGCTCTCTGCAGTTTTTCCAAGTTCTTGGGATCAGGGGTCATGCTACCCTGATATACAGTGTGTCCCAAGAATTCCAACTCTTTGCATCCAATGCAACATTTTGTTGGCCTAGCAGTCAAGTTCGCCTCCCTAAGCCTATTAAATAACATGTCTAGAGCTTCAATGTGTTCTTCAAATGTCTCTGTGGCGACGAGAATATCATCCATGAAATTCGTGATACATGGGTTATTCAGGGGATCCAACAATTTGCACATCATCCTTGAAAATACACTCGGAGCATTTTTCAGTCCGAATGGTAGCATGTTGAATTCATAATGTCCATCCGAGGTGCTAAAAGCCAAATAAGGTCTCACTTCAGGCTTCACTGGGATCTGGTAATAGCCTTTACTAAGATCCACCTTTGAAAAGTATTTTGCCTTGTTCAGTCTGGCAAATAACTGTTTTGTGTCTGGTAATGGATCCACTTGTCCTTCTGTGACAGCATTCAGTTTCCTGTAATCTATGCACAGTCTGTGTTCCCCAGACGGTTTTCTCAACAATACGACACTAGAGCTAAAAGATGATTCACTGTGTGAAATAATCCCCTCCTTCAACAAATAATCTATTTCTTCCTTCAATGCCTTCTCCTTCGCGAACGGAATAGAATAGGCTCTCATACAGATTGGGTTTGAGTCTACCAGTTTCATGTCATACTGTAGCAAATTTGTATGGCCTGGTTTATCTGTTAATACATCTGTATGTTCCTCCAGAACCTGTTGAACTCTCTCCCTCTGGTTTTTAGTCAGGTGATTACTGACTTTTACCTGTACTGCTGTTTCACAAGGATGTAATGGGTATTCATGTGAGGTGAGTGGTTCCTTTTGCATTTGAGTTGCGATAGCTAAGGTCAGTAAGGGGGTGCTTTCCTGGAGTGGTCTGTCCAGATACTTCTTTAACAGGTTTACATGATAAACTTTCTCCTTCCCCTTTTTGTCAATTTTATAGTTTGTTCTAGACACCTTCTCTAGAATCGTATATGGACCTTGCCATCCAATTTGTAATTTATTCTGGCTACCGGGTAGTAGAAGCAGCACCTTCTCTCCCACTGCCAGTTCTCTGTCCTTTGCCTTCCTATTAAAATATGCTGCATGTTTCTTCCTGGCTTGTTTCAAATTATCATTTGCCAGTTTCCATCCAGCTTTCAAACGAGTGGTCAGTTCGTTCACGTATTGATAAGATGAGGTAACAGTCTCTTCCGCCTTCTCATCTGTCCAGGTCCTTAATAGTGCTACATCTGGACCTTTAATTTATCATACGTATTTTTCATGGAACCCGTCTGGTCCCGTCCATTAGAAGCACTATAGTGAGGACTTTTCTTCCTAGAATCATCACTCACAAATCGACCACTACCAATTTTTTTTGGGTTTGTCTCCCCACTTTAGATTGCTTATGAGAGATCTTCGCTCTCTTTTCTGTTCTTCCAGTTTATATAAGTCTGACCGAGGGATTGTCATCTTATCCTGGGTAAAATTTCTTCTTTGTACTCTTCGCATAGTGGCCATGTTAATCCATTCAAGTGAAGACTGGGTGTGAAAAGGGGGCTCCCATTGCACTTTGTCTCCTTGAGTATCATTAGTTTTCCTTCCAGGCCTAATTTTGCCCCGTGGCGTTTCTAGGTCCTGCACATATTTTCCCTTTGTGGGTGTTCCCTCATGAAATATGCCACATGCTTCTACAAAGTTTTCAATATCGACATTTACGTCGGGCCAATAGTATTTGCGAGCAACTTTTTGGCAGATGGTACCGACTTTTTCATGGTCCCCATCTTTTCCAACATGTCATAATTCTCCTGGTCTTCTCTGTTCATTTTTGCGAAGACTTCGTAAGAAGTACCTCTCAGTCCCTGTGATAGCTTTAAACTCCACCTCTCTCTCTCTCTAACCCATATGTAGTAGCTAATAACTCAAAACGTCCTAGGTACCCCTCTATGTCATCGTCTTTTTCAACAAAATGGTCTAAATGAAACCCCATAGCTGAGTTTGAGGCTCCCAGACTGGGCGTAGCATCTGAGGCAAGAGGGCTGGCACCATTTTCAGGAGCCTGGCCTTGTAGCTCCAGCTCCCTGAGTCGTAATTTGTGCTCCCTTTGCAACCTTCTATCTTCTGCCTCCCTTTCGGCAGTCAACCTTTTATCTTCTGCCTCCAATGCTTTAGCCTCTTTGTCAGCCTCAATCTGCAACCTCTTAGTCTCAGCCTCTAACCTCTTCTCTTCAGCCAACCTTTCAGACTCTAATTTTCTTTCAGCCTCTTTTTCTAATCTTCTTTCTTCCCGTTCAATATACTTATCACATTCAGCCGTTACATATTGAATTAAAATCTGACCATCCATTCCCATCTCCTTTGCCGTCAGCACAGCAGCTGATCTGAATTTGGCCAGCTCCGCCATACTTTTTAAACAAATCTAGCAATGTGCAAGATAAAATTTCCAACCACTAAAGTACTTCTAATTACTCTAGTCTAAAATAATTCTAATTAATTAATTAACTACCACTGGCTGTGAAGATTCACCAACTTTTATTTTCAGGGACACTTTTAATTTTAAGGGACACTTTTAATTTTTATAATGTGTTCCCCTAATCTAATTCTCCCCCCAGGAGATCCTAATATACTTAATGGGCTAATTATCCCGGGACAAAGAGACCCCAATATAAGTAGTGGATTGATGGTATTGTATGATGGTGATATTACTAAGTGTGATGCATGAGGTCAGCTGTGAAGGTTCCTGAGATAAAATATATCTGTGAATTGTCAGAAGGCCCTTCGTGCTACCACTACGACCTCACACCTATCTTTTTTTTTTTTTTTTTTTTTAACTAATGAATGTGGCAAATAAGCAAGATATTAGGATAATAATGGGAGATTTTAATGCCAAAGTTGGAAACGAAAGATTAGAACATGAAAAAAGAGTGAAAGGAAGTTATGGATTGGGCCAGAGAAATGAGAGAGGAGAACGCTTGACAACATTCTGCCTAGAAAACAACCTAGTCATCACGAATACTCTTTTTATGCAACACCCTAGAAGACTATATACATGGACGTCACCGGACGGAAAAAGCAAGAACCAAATAGATTATATCTTAATACAACAAAGGTGGCGATCTTGTATCTCATCCATCAAGACGTTCCCAGGAGCAGACTGTGACTCCGACCATGAACTTCTTGCTGCAAACTTCAAGATCAAATTGAAAAAAGTCGTTACAAGCGACAAAGTAATACGTTATGACACAAGCGCCATACCAGAAGAGTACAGTGTCGATATTCAGAACAAATTTGACATTCTTATGGCAGTACAGGAGGAAATGACACCAGATGAACTTGCTAATAACATCAGAGATGTATATATTACAAATGCACAGAGGTTAATTCCTAAAAGAAGCATAAAGAGACGAGAATACATCTCAGACGAAACACTGAAGTTGGTGGTAGAGAGAAGAAAAATGAAGTCCAAAAAAAGATACAGAAAATCAGGAGTTGTACAAGGAATACACAAAGCAGATTAAAAAAACGAGTCAGACAAGACAAACAACAATACATAAACGACACCTGCAGGAAAATAGAGGAAATGCGCGAACAGGGATTGAGTAAGAATATGTTTTCTGAAGTAAGAACATTGAAAAACAGCAACTTTAAATCATCACCTCGAGCAATAAACGACAAGAAAGGCGACACTCTAACAGAACGTAAAGATATTCTGAACAGATGGAAGGAGTACTGTCAAGAAATGTATACGGAAATAAACAAAGCGGCAGATAACAACGTCATGAATGAAGCGGAACGTGAACCAGAACCTACCATAGAGGAAGTCCGGAATGCAATCAAACACTTAAAAAGTGGAAAATCTCCTGGTTGTGATGAAATAACAGCTGAAATGATACAGGCAGGAAGAGAAGGCAGCGCTCGTATATACCATGCATTATGCTGCAAGATCTGGCAAAGCGGAATTTGGCCCAAGGAATGGAAAAGATCAATTTACATACCCTTGCCAAAAAAGGGCAACCTGAAACTGTGCACAAACTACAGAACTATAGCTCTTATAAGCCATGCCAGCAAAATACTTTTACAAATCATAATGAAAAGGATGCAACAAAAGCTAGAAACAGAAATAAATGAAGTACAGGCGGGTTTTCGACCAGGTAGAGGCACTAGGGATCATATATTCAACATGAGGATCATCATAGAAAAGTGTAGAGAATTCAACGTTGACCTACATACTTGTTTCATTGATTACACAAAAGCTTTCGATTGTGTACAACATCAGCAGTTATGGGCTATTATGAAAAATATGGGATTTCCAAACCACCTTATACAACTCATCGCACTGCTGTACCAAGAACAACAGGCAGCCGTAAGAATAGAGGGGGAAACATCAGAATGGTTTGAAGTACAGAAAGGAGTAAGACAAGGCTGTACCCTTTCCCCTTACCTGTTTTAACATTTATGCCGAGAATATCATGAGAAACGTAAGAGATGACCAAGAACACACAGAGTTTGACTCATTTAACATCGGCGGGTACCAGATCCCGGAAATCAGATATGCTGACGACACAGTCCTCCTATCGACCAACCCAGAAGGACTTGAACAATTACTTCTGTCCACCAAAAAACACAGCGAGGCCCAGAATCTATACCTAAACACCAAGAAGACCAAAGTATTGACAACAGACAAAGTAAAGACCAAACCAGAAATTGAAATTGATAACGAAGAACTGGAAAGTGTCAATGAATTCGAATACTTAGGATCAATCATTAACAGCTCTGGCGACTGTGCAGTAGAAATTAAAAGAAGACTTGCAATTGCTTCACATAAGCTAATACAGATGAAAAACCTATGGCAAGGCACAAGCAAAGAAACAAAGTTACAACTGATCAGAGCATGTATATTCCCAGTAGCAACATACGGCTGCGAGACTTGGACACTCAATAAAACAGTTGCAAAAAAGATTACATCATTCGAAATGAAATGCTACAGAAGGATGTTGAGAATACCCTGGACAGAAAAAAAGACCAACAGAGAAGTACTGCACTCACTAAATGTACAGGAACATTGGCTCCTAAATACCATCGCAATAAGGAAGCTGAAATTTTTCGGTCATATAAAAAGACATAATAGTCTGGAAAAAACAGTGATGGAAGGCATGGTCCCTGGAAAAAGGGGAAGGGGTCGACCTAGACGACGGTGGACCCAGGACATCACAGAGAGTCTGAACTTGTCTTTGGCTGATGCAGGTCGACTTGCCCAGAATCGTGATGCGTTCAGAGCAGCTGTAATGGAGACAACGTTCTGGAAAGAATACGTCACATGATGATGAATGAATGTGGCTACGTTAAATGTCTAGGGTAATGATATGTAATGTGTTGTGGTAGTTTACATACACACACAGATATTTACTAAGTCTAATAATATTAATAAATGTTATAATACACTGAACTAACTCAAGTGTGTAAAATTTTGATAGTAATTTTCTTTAAATTTATTTGTTCTGAACCAAGGTTTTAATTTGGTCAGAACATATGAAAGGTTTTGCAATTATGAAAGAAATGCATGAATATTACATAATAAATGCAAGGTGTGTACATATGTATGTTACTAGACTAGTTAATATTACTACTGTTTATAGTTGTAATCTATTTGGGAGAACACTTAATGGATGTGCTGTTGGGGTGGCCTCATCACTCCCTGTCTATGGTGACTACACATTGTCCAGTTATTGGATGGAATTTTTATGGGTGTGTTAGCAAATAAGTTGAGTTGGTGAATTCTCAGCAGACCAGACGCTCACGTAGCTTGGCAATATCAGAAGTCTGGTGGCCCCACCTCTCCGTGCTTGGGGGCTATATCAGAAGTCTGGTGGCCCCACCTCTCCGTGCTTGGGGGCTATAAAAGGCTGCTCTGACAAAATGTTACTGCACGGGTCCACTCTTGTAATATTCAACAACTCATTTGACACCGCATTGGTGCCAACTGAAACTCACAGTTCTGCAATCAAAGTATTAGTCATGTGTCAGAATTCCATCCTCTAACCATTTCTGGACACAACACTAC